>JAWPHD010025137.1:0-17152 GCA_037043455.1 Cyrtodaria siliqua | reverse complement strand
TGGGTGCTATATTTAGAGAAACAGACATACGTAGGTCTTAGATTTACAAAAACATACATACATTGGTAGATTTCGAAAAACAGACATACAATGGTATAGCCATACATGGGTGTTAGATTTAGAGAAACAGACATACATGGGTGTTAGATTTACAGAAACAGACATACATGGGTGCTATATTTAGAGAAACAGACATACGTAGGTGTTAGATTTATAGAAACATACATACATGGGTTGATTTAGAAAAACAGACATACATGGGTGTTAGATTTACAGAAACATACATACATGGGTGCTATATTTAGAGAAACAGACATACGTAGGTGTTAGATTTATAGAAACATACATACATGGGTTGATTTAGAAAAACAGACATACAATGGTATAGCCATACATGGGTGTTAAATTTAGAGAAACAGACATACATAGATGTTAGATTTACAGAAACAGACATACATGGGTGTTATATTTAGAGAAACAGACATACGTAGGTGTTAGATTTACAGAAACATACATACATGGGTAGATTTAGAAAAACAGACATACAATGGTATAGCCATACATGGGTGTTAGATTTAGAGAAACAAAAATACATGGATGTTTGACATGGCTGTTAAATTTAGAGAAACATACCGACATAGATTTACAGACAAACGGGGTGTTAGATTGTTAAAATTGGAAACAGTAAACACCTAATACAACATGTTATTGCAAGCAAACCGTGAGTATTATGCAAGTATTGTTTATGATAGTCATTTCTGTTGGAAAAAAACACAACTTAAACAACAGAGGATATTTGTTGGTTTGGAGTGAATATAGAATTTATTTTCAGCTCGAAGTGCTTTACTTATATTTTCACGAGTGCTTTAGAACGAGTGAAAATATAAGTTTTTCGAGATGAAAATAAATCCTATATTCACGACAAACCAACAAATATTCTATTTATTATATACTTTTTATCATGCAACACTACAAAACTGTTTCAAACAGAAAATACGTTTCGTTCCGACAGTTCCCCTTTAACATATTCGCGGATACATATAGTAACGCCAGCGCGTGAGGCGATTTACATATATTTAGTGCGCATAGAATATTTTGACACGAATTATGAATGTTATTAGCCAATGTAGAAAAAAAGTAGTTCCATTTTTCCGGTGAGAATATAAGTTCTTATATTCTCACTGTGAAAATATAGACAATGAGAATATAAGGTTTATTCTAACCATACAATCCACCATTTCACTGGGAAGTATATAATAAAGCGATACGTTATTAGTTGAACACCTTCTTCATCACCCCTTTTCCCCCCGCAGGCCGCTGAAACCAGTATAAACGGTACGTATCAGGTGTCTGATGCTTGTAGCAGATGCTATCATAACAATAAACTAAACACCACTTTTCTTTCATCGGAAACAGTTTACCTATCATCCATTGTTTTCCCCTAAGTGCCTCTTAATTGTCCTTAGTGGTCCTTAGTGGTATTTAGTAGGACCCTATGTTTCTACAAACATCGGTGTTATATTTAGATTTACAGACAGACGAGGGTGTTAGATTTAGAGAAACATACATACATCGGTGTTAGATTTAGATTAACATACAGACGGTCACGGGGGTGTTAGAAAAACATAAAGACACCGGTGTTAGATTTAGCGAAACAGACAGAACGGGGTATTATATTTAGAGAAACAAACAGACGGGGGTGTTAGATTTAGAGAAACAGACAGACATCGGTGTTATATTTAGAGAAACAGACAGACGGGTTGTTAGATTTAGAGAAACAGACAGACGGGGTATTATATTTAGAGAAACAAACAGACGGGGTGTTAGATTTAGAGAAACAGACAGACATCGGTGTTAGATTTAGAGAAACAGACAGACGGGTTGCTATATTTAGAGAAACAGAGAGACATTGGTGATATATTTAGAGAAACAGATACACGGTGTGTTAGATTTAGAGAAACAGACAAACGGGATGTTATATTTAGAAAACAGACATCGGTGTTAGAGAAACATTGAGAGAAGCATTCATATATCGGTATTAGATTTAGAGAAACAGACAAACATGGGTTTTATATTTAGAGAAACACACAGACGGAGTGTTAGATTTAGAGAAACAGACAGACGGTGTGTTATATTTAGAGAAACAGACAGACATCGGTGTTAGGTTTGGAGAAACAGACACACAGGGCGTTAGATTTACGGGGATGGTATATTTAGAGAAACATACGAAAGGGGTGTTATATTTAGAGAAACAGACATACATCGGTGTTAGATTTAGAGAATCAGACAGACATCGGTGTTAGCTTTAGAGAAACAGACAGACGGGGTGTTTGATTTAGAAAAACAGACAGACATCGGTGTTAGCTTTAGACATGGGTGTTAGAATTAGAGAAACAGACAGGCGGGGTTTTATATTTAGAGAAACAGATATACGGGTGCTAGATTTAGAGAAAAAACAGACAAACATCTTTGTTAGCTTTAGAGAATCAGACAGTCGGGGTGTTAGATTTAGAAAAACAGACAGACAGGCGGGGTGTTAGATTTAGAAAAACAGACAGACATCGTAGTTAGCTTTAGAGAAATTGACAGACGGTGGTGATACCTTTAGAGAAACAGACAGACGGGGATTATATTTAGAGAAGCATAAAGACTGGAGTGTTTGATTTAGGGACACGAACCGACAGGGGTGTGATATTCAGAGAAACAGATACAATACAATGTTCAGACATTCGGTGTGAGATTTAGAGAAACAGACAGATGGTGAAGACACAGGCATGGTGTTAGATTTTGAGAAACAGACGGGAGTGTGCTGTTTAGAGAAACAGACACACTGGAGTGTTCTATTTAGAACAACAGGCAGACAGGCGTGCTAGATTTAGAGACAGATTGGTTGTGATATCTAGGGAAACTGACCGACAGGGTTGTTATATATATTTAGTAAAACAGACAGTGTGCTATTTGTGGAAACAGACAGACGGGCTGTTAGCATTAGAGAAACTGACAGACATGGTTGTTAGATTTTGAAAAACAGACGGCATAGAATATTATATAGAGTGGAGTCTTGGTGGAGTAATAATTGGAGTGACCTTGGAGTCACATTTTGGAGTGACCTTGGAGTCCGATTTGGAGCGAATATTTTGGATAATTATCAATTTAATATTTCTGAATGACCCTCACAAGGTGCACAGTTCCTAACATACTCAGTACAGCTGCATTGTCCCATGAGACATGTGCGACAGATCATCTAAAAACAACATAAATGAACTTCGATACCCAAACATTAACCCCAGTATTGAAGCAATTACCCTTTGGCCTGACATAAACTAGTCCCGAGGGACCAACTAATCTTAGGTCAGGACACTGACATCCAGTGTCAGGGATATACAGGGTTCCAATATGTCCAATATGTCAGTCATACCACAGAGAATGAAAACAAAAAGCATTAAAGTGTATGGGAACTTAGTGCTCTCTAAGCCTAACTGTTCCACAAACAGGGATTTTTCATTTAGAACATGTAGTAACAATTCCCAAGTTAAAATTAGATGTACAGTTTTGGAATTAGTTGTTGAAATTGAGTACACATGCATTTAAAGAATTATTTAATAAATAAATAATTGTATGTGCAAATGAAGTAACCCATGTAAATGTATTAATTTCTAAAAAGTTATTTATTGTAAGGGAAATTAAGACTTCAAGTTTAGATTCCAAAATATTCACTCCAAATTTGACTCCAAGGTCACTCCAAAATGTGACTCCAGGGTCACTCCAATTATTCACTCCACTCCACTCCAAGACTCCACACCAAGACTCCACTCTATATAATATACTATGCCAAAACAGACAGACATCGGTGTTATATTTAGCGAAACAGACAGACAGATTGTTAGCTTTAGAGAAACAGACATACATCGGTGTTAGAGTTAGAGGAAAGGACAGACAGGGCTGTGATATTTAGAGAAACAGACACACACATAATATGTGATATTTAGGAAACAGACAGACGGGCTCGTACATTTAGAGAAACAGACATACTGATGTGTACGCTTTAGAGAAACGGACAGACATGGTACAATATTTAGAGAGTGTGATATTTATGGAATTTGAGAGACGGGTTTGTTAGCTTTAAAGGAACAGGCGGACGGGTATGTTATATTTAGAGAAATGGACAGACAAGAGTGTTTTTTTAGATCTACTGGCCAGCAGAGCTTATGGGATGGCGAGTTGCCCGTCGTCCGCCCGTCGTCCGTTAACTTTAGCCTCGTTAACACACGATATGACCTTTATCCGATCTTTTTCAAACTTAACCAGGTTGGTATCAATGAAAGCTCGGGTGAGTTTGAAAACCAGCCAGTTGGACCAGTAACACAGGATTTATAGCCCTTGTTTTAGTTGTATTGCTATATTTTGCATCGTTAACACGATAGGGTCTTCATTTTTCATTCGATGTTTACCAAACTCTAATAGATGTTTGATATTAATGAAGGCTCGGACGAGTTCGAAAACCAGACAGAGTTATGGCCCTTGGTTTTCTGAAATATGCTATAATTTGGCCTCGTTAACACGATAGGACCAGTAACGCCGTATGGTCCTTGATTTTTTTTAAATATATCATTGGGTTCATGGTCAAGGTCGCTGTTTACTAAAAATAGAAAAATGGTTTCCGCTCAATAACTTTTGTTTGGAATAAGACATTGTGACGAAACTTACTGGATAGGTAGCTTATGTGGACAGGAAGATTGGAATTGCAATTGGGGTTTCTGGGTTCAAGGTCAAGGTCACTGTTACAAAAAAAAGGGTTTCTGCTCAACAACTTGTGTTAGGAGTGAAGTATTGCAATGAAACTTACAGGGTAGGTAGCTTATATGAAAAGGAGGGTTGGGATTGCATTTGGGGCCACTGGGGTTAAGGTCAAGGTCACACTTACTAAACATAGAAAAATGGTTTCCTCTGAGTAACTTTTGTTAGGAGTGAGTCATTGCGACGAAACTTGCTGGGTAGGTAGCTAATATGAATATGAAGGTTGGGGTTGCATTTGGTTTCACTTGGATCAAGGTCAAGGTCGCTGTTATGAGTAAGATATCGTGGTTCGTCCGTCCGTTATTTAGTCCGTTCGTCCGTGCGTCCGATTTTCAGTTTTTAATATCTTCTACGTCACTTGCAGACATTTTACAAAACTCCACCAACATGTTCGTTATATTGATCCAACATCACATGTATAACTTCGGGTCGCTGTGGCCTACTTTTGACGAAATATAGGTCACGTCCGGTTTCCGCTACAAACTGCTTATCTTTTTTCTTTCTTGCAGAATTTTCACCAAACTTCACCAGAATGTTTCTTACATGCATCTGACATCATTTGCAAAATTTCGGGTCGTTGTGACCTACTTTCGACGAAATATAGGTTACGTCCGGTTTCCGCTACAAACTGCTTATCTTGCTTCTTTCTTGCAGGATGTAAATTTCGGGTTACTGTGACCTACTTTCGATAAAATTCAGGTCGTCACGTCCAGTCACCGCTAAGACATGCATCCACCACTGTTAATGCCATTAATTTAACACCTTTTGGGATTGACATTGGTGTTGGTCAAATAAAAAATCTAGACCTTTATAATTGGACTCGACATGTAGGTCGTGGCCTTCATGTTCAAAAGAAGCACGGATGGGAATTTTATGACAACCCTTGATATAAGAGCGATTTTAGCCAGTAGAGCGTCCACATGCCCTCTTATGCCTCTTGTTCGAGCAACGGACAGACAATGGTGTTACATTTAAAGAAATGAACAGACAATGTTGCTATATTTAGAGAAATGAACAGACAATGGTGCTATATTTAGAGAAAGGAACAGACAATGGTGTTATATTTAGAGAAATGAACAGATAATGGTGTTGTATTTAGAGAAATTGTTGGTTGATTGGTTGGATAATGTTTTACGCCATTTTCAACACATTTTATGCTATATATATGACGGTCGATTGGTTTGTGGTGGATTCAGACCACCCACTTCTTCCTGGGTAGAACCAGTACTGTATACCACCCGCATTCGTACGAATAACACTTTCTCACAAGTCGAGCTCCCAGTGAGATTCTAACCCGCAGCGGCGAGAGGCGAGGTTTACAACTCAGCATATTTACCATGGGGGCCACGAAGGATATTTATAGAAATGGGCAGACAATGAGAAACAGATAGGCATGGTTGTTATAGATTTACAGTAACTGACAGACAGGGGTGTTAGATTTTGAGACAGGCTTGAATGGAAGCAGACAAGGATGTTAGATTTAGAAAAATAGACAGGGGTTAGAATTACAGAAACATACAGGGATGTTAAGATTTAGATAAACAGACAGTGGTGTTCGAGATAGAGAAACAGACAGGCAGACAGTGGTGTTCGAGTTAGAAAACAGACTGACAGTGGTGTTAGATTTAGAGAATCAGACAGTGGTGTTTGAGTAAGAGAAACAGACAGACAGTGGTGTTCGAGTTAGAAAACAGACTGACAGTGGTGTTAGATTTAGAGAATCAGACAGTGGTGTTTGAGTAAGAGAAACAGACAGACAGTGGTGTTCCGAGTTAGAGAAACAGACAGTGGTGTTTGAGTTAGAGAATCAGACAGTGATGTTTGAGTTAGAGAATCAGACAGTGGTGTTGGAGTTAGAGAAACATACTGTGGTGTTTGAGTTAGAGAATCAGACAGTGGTGTTAGATTTAGAGAATCAGACAGTGGTGTTTGAGTTAGAGAATCAGACAGTGGTGTTTGAGTTAGAGAAACATACAGTGGTGTTTGGGTTAGAGAAACATACAGTGGTGTTAGATTTAGAGAATCAGACAGTGGTGTTTGAGTTAGAGAAACATAGAGTGGTGTTTGAGTTAGAGAATCAGACAGTGGTGTTAGATTTAGAGAATCAGACAGTGGTGTTAGATTTAGAGAATCAGACAGTGGTGTTTGAGTTAGAGAATCAGACAGTGGTGTTTGAGTTAGAGAAACATATAGTGGTGTTAGATTTAGAGAATCAGACAGTGGTGTTTTGAGTTAGAGAATCAGACAGTGGTGTTTGAGTTAAGAGAAACATACAGTGGTGTTAGATATAGAGAATCAGACAGTGGTGTTTGAGTTAGAGAATCAGACAGTGGTCTTTGAGTTAGAGAAACATACAGTGATGTTTGAGTTAGAGAAACATACAGACGGTGGTGTTCGAGTTAGAGAAACTGTTCGAGTTACAGTAACAGACAGTGGCGTTTGAGTTAGAGAAACAGACAGATAGTGGTGTTCGAGTTAGAGAAACAGACAGACAGTAGTGTTTGAGACAGAGAAACAGACAGACAGTAGTGTTTGAGACAGAGAAACAGAAAGACAGTGGAGTTCGAGAATCAGACCCGAGTTAGAGAAACAGACAGACAGTAATGTTTGAGTTAGAGAAACAGACAGTGGTGTTGGAGTTAGAGAAACAGACATACAGTGGTGTTCGAGTTAGAGAAACTGGCAGACAGTGGTGTTCCGAGTTAGAGAAACAGACAGACAGTGGTGTTTGAGTTAGAGAAACAGACAGTGGTTTGAGTTAGAGAAACAGATAGACAGTGGTGTTCGAGTTAGAGAAACAGACAGTGGTGTTCGAGTTAAACAGACAGTGGTGTTTGAGTTAGAGAAGACAGTGGTGTTTGATTAGAGAAACAGACAGACAGTGGGTTCGAGTTAGAGAATCAGACAGACAGTGGTGTTCGAGTTAGGGAAACAGACAGACAGTGGTGTTCGAGTTAGGGAAACAGACAGTGGTGTTCGAGTTAGGGAAACAATCAGACAGTTGTGTTTGAGCTAGAGAAACAGACTGACAGTGGTGTTTGAGTTAGAGAAACAGACAGACAGTGGTGTTCGAGTTAGAGAAACAGATAGACATTCGTGTTTGAGTTAGAGAAACAGACAGTGGTGTTTGAGTTAGAGAAACAGACAGACAGTGGGTTCGAGTTAGAGAATCAGACGGACAGTGGTGTTCGAGTTAGGGAAACAGACAGACAGTGGTGTTCGAGTTAGAGAAACAGACAAACGCTGATTTTTTAGTTAGAGAAACAGACAGTGGTGTTCGAGTTAGAGAAACAGAAATACTGGCATACAGTGGATTTTAAGAAACATATTTAGAGGAACAGTAAGAAAGACGAGTAGTGGAATTCATAGAGATTTATGGACAATCATGCAGTGGAATGCAGAGAAATTTAGGATAACAGACGCACAGACAAGCAGTGGAATGCAGAGGATTTAGGGAAACAGAGACCGACACGCATTGGAATGCAGAGAATTGAGGGAATCAGATGGACACGCAGCGGAAAACAAACAGATGGTCAGACAGATGGTCAGATGGTCAGACAGACAGACAGACAAACCTTTGTCAAGCCCGTTTGTTTTTAAATATGTTCAGAGGATAAATGAACTACACAACGAATGAATTAGTTCTTACAGTTTATTTAATAGTTTAACAAAAGTTTTTTAATTCATAACATATTACCGTGAAAATAGATTGGTCCATCAATCCAACGAAAGAAAGAGCACCTTGGACGTGAAAATAATTGCATGTGTCAGTCTATAATTGCAACTTAACAATACAGACTTAAAAAATAATTATACACATATCGCGATGTTCAACAAATCATTATTGAAAACAATAATTATGGTCGGATAATAAAACACTTGGTCAACTGCAATTAATTAATTGCATAATTATAACGTAAATGGCTATTGGTCCCAATTTATCAATGGTCAAAGTACAGAATGTTAACTCCGTGCGAGATTCGTTCTTACTATAAATTAATGTAAATGATTAAGTAAGTGAAAGCATGAATAAGAGTCGATGATGATGTGGGCGTTCAAGTGTAAATCATAATTAAAAATACTCCACCCACATTAATCACTGTATTGCTTACTTATGTCACGTGCCAATAAATTGTAAAGTATTACAAGTGCCACTAATTATTTAAAGGGACTCGCGGCAATGTTGATGTTTTTATATCCAGGTTCAAACTGGTTGTTTGTCTTAAAGTGTTGATTCTGAGGTTTATATTTTCGAAGATAAATCACTGAGTGATAATCTGCAAAATTACCTGGATGAATTTACTCCCAATTCATTTTTATATAGCCTAAAATGTTCGAAAATGAAACCATTTATCCAATTCATTGCATGTACATGTAATATAAGAGAAATTATAATTATTCTTCGTTATTTTATGATGTTTTACAACAGGGTTTGCTAAATCAATGATGTATATTTACTGAACATTTACTGAAGTAATATATCAAAATAATTTCTTTTGAACGATTTCTGAAACATGATTTGCAAATATTGAAATTGTTTTTTTTTGTTGTTGTTGTTTTTTCAAAAAGCTGGCGTGACGCAACATTTTTGAAATTGCTTTGCGTCCCGTTAATATAATCATGCTTTCTTAACATGGTTTGTCAATAATACATTAACATAGCGACAAAAGGCTGTGTTTCGCAAAACAATTATCGAAAAGTAATAACCTATATTATGGCAATAATTATGCAGAGCATAAGGTTCACATCAATAAACAGTGTTTACAATAACATGGAACTGAACACATATTTGCATAAGCATTCTACAGAGAAAGGCACACCTTCATATACATTTATCACCGTTATTTGCAAAAGACGCTATTGACTGAAATACGTTTTCATACATACAAAGATGTTTCTGCTAATTCAATTGGTGATCTGAGAAGAAGTCTCAATGTGTACACGGTGCACATTAAATTGAAACTGATTTTTTAGCTCATCATGCAGTCTTTCAAAAGTGTATGGACAGAATTTCTTATTATAACCAATGGTCTCCATCCACCAACTGCCTTTTACGCAGTTACACACGTTTTAAAGTATTTCAATACATTACAAATGTAAAGTTGTCCGGCTACATTGTTTGTTTCGTATTTTACCCGCTCTTCAAGACGGTTGTGGAGGAGTTAACACTGGTATCAATGTAAATGAACAAAAGTCAAATGTATCTAATCGACAATCATTCTTGCTTTTCCGAAACTTTGTCCTGCTTGTGTGGCCCCTTTGTTGGACCCCATCTGAAGTCCGATTACACCCTGACCGGCTTTTAATTGCTCATCTGTAAAGTTTCTGGAATTTCTTTCGGATTCCTTTGGTCCAAACCCTGGCCCACCTTTGGTTTGTACCTGGAGTAAATAGTCAACATGTAATTATGTTTTAATAAAATATTTCTGATGTAATTTACTATATACATTTGAACTTTACAGAAATGTCCTTTGGGGCAAAGTTAGAAGTATTTGTAAATACTTAACAGCAAAGAGCAGTATCCATTTAAAATTCAAAAACAACCTACTACACTATTTGGTGACGTTATGGTGTGTTGGAGAAACTCGGACAAAGCTGACGCGCATGCCCACCAGCACGCCATCCAACGTCACTCGCCTGTTTAGTTTATCAACACAACTGTCTGTCTGTCGCTTTCATAATTCAAAAAAAAATAGACACGGCCATACTAGTAAGAAGTAACCGTCTATAGTGTGGATTAATAGTACAAGGCCATACTTTATGTATGTATTAGGTAAAAAGTGAACTTGGCAATAACTGTACTTAGCGGGGATAAGGCATTAACTAGACATGTGTTTGAGTATTAATTAAAAAAATAACAGAGAATAACCATATCTGTATCTGTGCATGTACATAGTTGCCATAACTGTATCTATGCTCTACTGAAAAAAGACATGGTCATTATTATAGTTTTAAGTATAACTAAATATAACGATGGAACATACTTTTCTCGCAAATGCACACAAACAAATGATGACCATGTTCATGTTCTGGGCCTCGTACAAGTCTACTGTTTGGAATAACTCAGTTTTGGGCACCCCGTAATTCTCGACGGCCTGCAGGAACTTGTTGATGCATTCCATCTGCTTGAATGCCATCTTCTCTTTTTTGACGCCTTTGACGGGGAGAGCAAGAGCTTCTACTAGCCTGTCAGAAACGAATTGCAGTACAATTAGTTGGAGCATATCAAATACAAAAACATTGTTTTATTACATTTCCATGCGTGAAAGATCGGGATTTGTCAGTGCAAGAATATTCATAATCGCTAAATATTAATAACTAACTCAGAACACAATAATAACTAACGTTGCTAACTCAGAACACAATAATAACTAACGTTGCGTCGTTGAGGCGTGACGTCAACAGTGTTGCTGGCGTCGACGTCATCGTCATCCGCCGATAACGTTCAATAAAGCGAATATTTGTTTGAAAAACGTAATTTAAAATGTAATAAATAGATTATTTAACTGCTGGGATCGATTATTGGGTAATCCTTCACTTGATGGTAGACGTGCTTTGTTTTTTCACTCACTCGCGTGCGCTCGTTCGTGAAAAGAACCACACGTCTACCACTCGTAAAGGATTTCCCTATAATCGATCCCAGCAGTTAAATAATCTCTATATTCTGTCTGGCCACTCTGAGATTGCAACTGAAAATCGTTATACAAGACCGAAAACGAAGAAACATGGTTAAATTACAGGTCTGCAATCAAACGTGACGCTTGTGAATGTTCGGATTTTTCGGTATTATGTCGTTCTTTGTTGTTTTTCCTTCTGTGTTCAATTGTTTTATTTAGTTTGTTTGCAGAAGTTAATGTTTATTTATAATTACTGTTTGCAGAAGTTAATGTTTATTTATAATTACTGTAACTAATTTGTATCATCATTAATCATAATGGCCATTGTTTGTATGTAAATTATATGAATCCTCGTGGGCTTTTTAGCCTATTAGAATACTGAATAAAGAATTATCTTTATTTTCATTTTTCTATCTACATATTTCTTCATTGTGCAAATAGTAGACTGCAAAGGCACTTGTTGTCACAAAATGACAGTGATCACAAATATATATCAGATGCTTACTTCAGAAGCAACAAATATCTGTAAGACTCTTACTTAAGTAGAACGTATCCGTCATGTAAGACTTCTGCCACGTATTTGGGATCACCGTTGGCTTGAACTTCAACATCCGGGCACCCAGCTGTTCTTTCCTTGACCCACGCCATCACTGTAGTGGCAACCTCAATATCATATTTTGAATTAATCTGAAAAATTAACAAGAGGTCAATGACCTTGAAGCTCTACTGATTGATTTTGATTTCAGGAAGTAGTCGCTACAAACTGGTTTTTTGAAAATCTATTTTTAGCCGTGGCGGCTATCTTGAATTTCCGGCCGACCTGAAATTTTGCTAGGATCAATTAGAAATCAAGAGCAACATTCCTGTGAAGTTTCATGAAAATCCGTCAAGTAGTTTCAGAGGAGTAGTCGCTACAAGTTTTCATTATATAACTCTATGTAAACAAAGATGGCCACTGACAGCCATGTTTAACATTGAATCAAAATAATGTTCGACTCGGATAACCATCATGTCATGCTGATCATTTTAGAAAAAGTCCCATATCAATATCTCTTATAGTTTTCAAGAAGTAGTCGCTACAAACTTATTTTTTAAAAATCTATTTTTAGCCATGGTGGCCATCTTGAATTTCCGGCCGACCTGAAATTTTGCTAAGATCAATTAGACATCAAGAGCAACATTCGTGTGAAGTTTCATGAAAATCCGTCAAGTAGTTTCAGAGGAGTAGTCGCTACAAGTTATCATTATATAACTCTTATGTAAACATACATGGCCACTGGCAGCCTTGTTTAACGTCGAATCAAAATAATGTTCGACTTGAATAACCATCATGTCATGCTGATCATTTTAGAAAAAGTCCCATATCAATATCTCTTATAGTTTTCAAGAAGTAGTCGCTACAAACTTGTATTTTGAAAATCTATTTTTAGCCATGGCGGCCATCTTGAATTTCCGGCCGACCTGAAATTTTGCAAGGATCAATTAGACATCAAGAGCAACATTCGTGTGAAGTTTCATGAAAATCCGTCAAGTATTTTCAGAGGAGTAGTCGCTACAAGTTATCATTATATAACTCTATGTAAACAAAGATGGCCACTGGCAGCCACGTTTAACGTCGAATCAAAATAATGTTCGACTCGGATAACCATCATGTCATGCTGATAATTTTAGAAAAAGTCCCATATCAATATCTCTAATAGTTTTCAAGAAGAAATCGCTACAAACTTATTTTTTAAAAATCTATTTTTAGCCGTGGCGGCCATCTTGAATTTCCGGCCAACCTGAAATTTTGCTAGGATCAATTAGACATCAAGAGCAACATTCCTGTAAAGTTTCATGAAAATCCGTCAAGTAGTTTCAGAGAAGTAGTCGCTACAAGTTTTCATTTTATAACTCTATGTAAACAAAGATGGCCGCTGGCAGCCATGTTTAACGTCGAATCAAAACGATTTTTGACAAGGACCAACATCATGTCATGCTGATCATTTTAGAAAAAGTCCCATATCAATATCTCTTATAGTTTTCAAGAAGTAGTCGCTACAAACTTATTTTTTAAAAATCTATTTTTAGCCGTGGCGGCTATCTTGAATTTCCGGCCGACCTGAAATTTTGCTAGGATCAATTAGACATCAAGAGCAACATTCCTGTGAAGTTTCATGAAAATCTGTCAAGTAGTTTCAGAGTAGTAGTCGCTACAAGTTTTCATTATATAACTCTATGTAAACAAAGATGGCCGCTGGCAGCCATGTTTAACGTCGAATCAAAACGATTTTCGACAAGGACCAACATCATGTCATGCTGATCATTTTAGAAAAAGTCCCATAGCAATATCCCTTAGAGTTTTCAAGAAGTAGTCGCTACAAACTTGTTTTTTAAAAACCTATTTTTAGATTTGGCGGCCATCTTGGATTTCACATCTACATGAATTTTTGCTAGGATCAACTAGACTTCATGGGCAACATTTCTGTAAAGTTTCATGAAAATCTATTCAGTAGTTTCAGAGGAGTAGTCGCTACAAAAAAAAGTTAACGGACGGACGGACAGACGGACGGACAGACGGACGGACGACGGACGCCGCACCACGGCATAAGCTCTGCTGATCTCTGATCAGTAGAGCTAAAAATATATATGGTACTTTTCTTTTAATTTGCGTATATTTACAGGGAGACAAATGTGCGAATAACCAAGGACAGACAACCTCCAGGTGAACTAAGACGGTGGCGCTTAGCTATATCATGAATGAGAGACACACGCGTCAACAGTATATGTAAAAACTGGAGTGCAGTGACTTAGTGTTTAGAGATTCTGCCATGCATTCGGGAGGTCGTGGGTTCGGTCCCCGGCCGTGTCATACCAAAAACTTTCAAAATGCTAGTAACAATTTTAACCATCGCTTGACGAGCAAATAATTGGTGGTGCTACGTCTGTTTGGCCAAGTGTCAGAAAACGGTGACTTGGTGGGGTATCATGTACTACGGCGTGGTATTCCAGTGTGACAGCACTATATCTGCTATAAGTAGTCGCCCAGCCGTACCGAGATTCTTTGGTGGCATACAGGGGGAACTTAAACACCTGTGTTATAGAACATAACCTCGCTGAGTCGTTGAGTTTTCCAGACATTTTCATAAACAATAAACAAGAGGTCAATGACCTTGAAGCTCTACTGATTGATTTTGATTTCAGGAAGTAGTCGCTACAGACTTGTTTTTTGAAAATCTATTTTTAACCGTGGCGGCCATCTTGAATTTCCGGCCGACCTGAAATTTTGCTAAGATCAATAAGACATTAAGAGCAACATTCCTGTGAAGTTTCATGAAAATCCGTCAGGTAGTTTCAAAGAAGTAGTCGCTACAAGTTTTCATTATATAACTCTATGTAAACAAAGCAGCCATGTTTAAGGTCAAATCAAAACGATTTTCGACAAGGACCAACATCATGTCATACTGATCATTTTAGAAAAAGTCCCATATCAATATCTCTTATTGTTTTGAAGAAGTAGTCGCTACAAACTTATTTATTTTAAATCTATTTTTAGCTGTGGCGGCCATCTTGAAATTTTTCTAGGATCAACTAGACATCAAGAGCAACATTCCTGTGAAGTTTCATGAACATCCGTCAAGTAGTTTCAGAGGAGTAGTCGCTACAAGTTTTTACTATATAACTCTATGTAACCAAAGATGGCCGCTGGCAGCCATGTTTAACGTTGAATCAAAACGATTTTTGACTAGGATCAACATCATGTAATGCTGATCATTTTAGAAAAAGTCCCATATCAATATCACTTATAGTTTTCAAGAAGTAGTCGCTACAAACTTATTTTTAAAAATCTATTTTTAGCTGTGACGGCCATCTTGAATTTCCGGCCGACCTGAATTTTTTCTAGGATCAATAAGACATCAAGAGCAACATTCCTGTAAAGTTTCATGACAATCCGCCAAGTAGTTTCAGAGAAGTAGTCGCTACAAGATTTTACTATATAACTCTATGTAAACAAAGATGGCCACTGGCAGCCATGTTTTACGTTGAATCAAAACGATTTTTGACTAGGATCAACATCATGTCATGCTGATCATTTTAGAAAAAGTCCCATATCAATATCACTTATAGTTTTCAAGAAGAAGTCGCTACAAACTTGTATTTTAAAACTCTATTTTTAGCTTTGGCGGCCATCTTGGATTTCACATCAACATGAATTTTTGCTAGGATCAACTAGACTTTATGGGCAACATTTCTGTAAAGTTTCATGAATATCCATCCAGTAGTTTCAGCTGTGAAGTCGCTACAAATAAAAGTTTACGGACAGACGGACGACGGACGCCGCACCACGGCATAAGCTCTGCTGATCTCTGATCAGTAGAGCTAAAAAACGGACAGAATATGAGGCCCAATATAGTGCATTTGCACCATTTATATGAAACTGAAGTCGTATTGAATTTGGACAGACATTCTTAGTTCTTCCAGATCCCCTTCGTTCCCCTTTAAATATAACGTTATTTTATCATGTAAAAATCAGGACGTCATTTCTAATATAAGAGAATTCACGGAAAGTTATTCAACATCTAAACCTGTATCAATAAATGCAGAATTATATTAATAAACATTGATGGTCTCAGTGTGTCGTTTGGTTTACAGCCGGTGCCAGCCATTCATGAATATAACACGTGTTCGTCTGGTAAGATTTATTTCATCTGTATACAACTGCTTTCCCCTATCAATCCCCGTCTTAATCTTTTATGAAATGGTCTGTAATTTACATAACAGGGTGTGTGTGGTTTGCCTTAAAACACATGATTTATTGCACTACAAACCACTTCAACACTGCTATTCAAACTATGTTTGGACCCTTAATATTAAGTGCTTATCATATGTTTGCGAATAAACGTATAAAAGATTCCATACATTGCAGCCCGATTTATGTTCATATAGACGACACGGTTGTAAAATGTTTGCAAGATGGACGTTATCCCGGAATAGGTACCGGTCATTTGCCTTTACTGCGTGATAGGGACCGGTCAATTGCACTTACTCGGGATAGGGACCTGTCCACTCAATGTCTATACCTCTGGGAAAGTCCAAAAACCACAGTTAGTCCATTGTTATTACCTTTGGTATATCCCGAGTTGACGTTAGTCCGGGATAGGTACCAATCATTTGCCTTAATTCGGAATTAGGACCAGTCCATTGCCTCTAATCCAACCGCCCCAAACCCCATTGGAATAGGTATTGTACACTGCCATTACCCTTGAAATTGCAAGTTACCCCGGCATAGGGACTGTCCTTTACCCCGGTACAGGGACCGGTCACTTGCTGTTACACTTGGATAGGACAAATCCAATGACGTTAGTCCGGAAAGGGGACGTTACTCATACATGCTATCAGCATGCCATTAATTGATCATTTGCACTAAAGTTCATAGAAAGTTGACTGTCCTGTATGGCCCTAACGTAACCCCGGCATGTCTGTGCCAACGAACAAAATGTTTACATAGTATTAACCTGTCTGTAATCTCACACTCGTTGCCTCTTTAATAAAGTTGGTAGACATAAATAAATTATCAAGTGCGCTATAAATAATGATGCCATAAAATTCAACTGAAGTGCAAACTAACGACCTCGTCAAAAATAATAATAATTGAAAAATAGGCGTATCATATGTTAAGAAAGTAGTTCGTGTTTTTTTCTTCTTCAACGTTCCGTTCCTTCTATACCTAATTATTTGCTTGAAATATTCTGTGTCAC
>JAWPHD010025136.1:0-17152 GCA_037043455.1 Cyrtodaria siliqua | reverse complement strand
AGCTACAATGTTCTGCTGTAAATACTGCATTTGCTACACAAAAATATTTAAGATGACACTTAATATCGAGGGGTCAGTGCAAAACTATGGTAACTACATATGAATAAGTCCTGAACCTTCGATATATACAACACTTAATTGCCCCAAAATACCACAACTAAACAAATAACTTAAATAACATATATTTTTTAATGCACTAAAATATCATATTTACTACAGAACTGAGTATAATGAACCAAGTTCTCAAATGAAATGCATATTTATAGGCAACTTAGTGAAAAATGCATTTAGGGGTGCTTTATAATTATATGTACATTAATTATTCACATTGTAATTGAATTATTTTTTTGACAAATAATGTTGAAAGGTGGGTGATATGACAGTCGCTAACTTTATGCAACAACAAATTGTCCAAAAACACCATGAACACAAATAACTTAAATAATATACACAATATCACATTTATTATGGATCTGGAATGTTCTCTAATTAAATACATATTTGAAGGCAACGTAATGAAATACTGGTTTATTGGTACGGCAACTTAATAAAATACTGATTTATTGGTACCTACCCAAAGTACCTTATTGGAACCTAGTACATGTACCTAATATATCCACGTAATATTCGTATTGCATCTCAATTTTATTTTTTTAAACAAATAATGTTGAACGGTGGGTGACGTGTCAGTCGTTAACTGTATACATTATTAAAAGTATAAATTGCCATAAATTACCATGACTAATGATAGGAACCTCAGTAACGAACCACTTCAATTAATTAAGTGCTTAAATATAAAATGCTACATCGATGGATTATGGAAATGGCAGAATGGAAACGGGAACAGGTAATCATTTATCAGTACAGTATGCTTATTGTTTTTACGAGTTGAAGACAATATAAGTTTCATGTTTTAAGGTTACATTGTTCATGTTGTAAATAATTGTCTACATTGCATTTTAGGGGTCTGGATTCTGGTCCTGGACCCAGTCCCTGGATGTCATTCTCATTTGCCAGATCCTTGCCTCTACCATTAAATTTACTGTTGTTAATTACCTCTAACACATTTCAGTGGAAACCACATCAAACCTCAGCCAACAGCCATGATACAGAATTACCAGGAGTGCTTCATAATTTGGATGAGTTCTACTATTTGGTGAGTCCAGTATCATGTATGATTGAGTTTGATAAAGTTTACAGTTACAGTTTAATATTGTTCAGCTTGCAAAATTTCCAATAAATCGCTTTCCCCGTTCTTATAGGTAGTACCTATTTTCATATTATTATGATATCATGGACATAAATACGTATGTAGGTCACAGACATATTAATAAATAAAATTTATCCATGGATATACAGATACGTAGATCTATGTTAGGTCCATGTGTAGGTCTATGATATTATATATATTATTTTTATAACATGAAAACCCTGTATTCTGGGCCGAAGGACAAAATTAGGTCCATGGATATACAGGTACGTAGATCTATGTTAGGTCTGTGTGTAGGTTTATGATATTATATATATTATTTTTATAATATGAAACCCCTGTATTCTGGGCCGAAGGACAAAATTACTGAAACAAATTTGTCATAAATAATTAAAATTTAATTTACTTATTATTATTTTATTTTTTTTAATTTGAAGCGAAAAATAAGTATAGGCTGCGTGGCAATCAGGGGCGAAATAACTTTCGGGCGAAACTACAAAGCGACCGAACTGGGTTTGGGGCGAACTTAGTTGTTATTGTGAAAAATGGCTGGGGAAGTCGTTGTTGACGCACTGCCGTATTTTGATCTTGGATATGACGAACCGGGTGTCAGAGAAGCTGTAATTATATTCTCCTTATAATTTCGCATAAAATACTCGTCAATACCATATAATTCGTTTCCAAATAATACCACGTTTTCCTTTGAAATTAAGAAAATAATGATGTCGCGAAAACATATGACAGTGTTGTTTCAACAAATAAGTTTATCACTTAAAAATACTGTTAGTGGTTTATTTGTTTGGACAATTCTCCGTCGAAGTTTTCCACTAGTAATCACTTTTACGGAAATGGCTGTGATTACCGTAAAAAGTAATTAAAATCCACAAAGTAAACTTTCGCGAAATTCGTGAAAACAATTCATAACTTTCACATGACATCATCAAAATAATTTGACCAATCAGTGATCAATAAAATAAAAGACCTCCACATTCTGGTAGGGGGTAAACTCGGTGTTTATCGTTGGTGCTCAACTGACTTTAGCCGTTTATAAAATTAGTTTGTAGTGATAATTATATTAAAAGCTTTATTTTTTATGTACATCTATGTATCTTCTTTTGGTGTGGTCTGATTTTAAAACACCAATATGGATACATTTAATTTAAATCATGGTCTAATGTTTTCATTTTTCATATATAGATTGAGGATAAAGTCCGAGTAAACCCCTTTATTTTCACCTACTGAATATCTCAACCTGCCGGAAGTTGACCGGATGTGAAAGTTATGAATACGGACGATCAAAGCTCGACAAACGATCCACAGAGCTTCGCGCAAAGCCCCAAAATTAAACAACAAACATTTATATTTACGACATGTCGACCGCGTTTTTCATGTCCGGAATTTACCTCGTCCGGCCTGCTTCATATTTTCCTATGGCAGATATGATGTCACAGGCACACCAAACTCGAAATCTCCAGACAAAGGAGAGCAGGTTTTGGTTAATGACAAAAGGGTGAATATATTGTGACAACTTGTCTAATCCTGTGTTTGTTCCACTTGTCATTGTTGTGTTTTGCATGATTGAATACATACACGTATATAGTGTTTCCCCCAGCCTTGAAAAAGGGCAGGGTAAATAAAAAAAAAAGGGCATTTTTAACGCGCAAAATTAGTAAAAAAAATCTTTGTAATTTAACGTCGCTTTTATGATATGAGTACGAGTTTTCATCAATATTCTATATCTACTTCTCTGCACAGGTATTCGGCGCATAATTTGGTCACTATTACCACACCCACCCACCCACCCCACACCCACAAAAAACAACATCCAAAAAGTCATTTAATAACATTTTAAAGGTTTTCTAAAAAAATAAAAAATAAAATTTTTGAAAAGTTTTAAAATGTTATTAAATGTACATAATAATACATGATTTTTTTTATTTTTTTTTAGGAAATTTTAAAAATGTTATAAATGACTTTTTGGATGAAGTTTTTTTTGGGAGGGGTGGGGAATAGTAGTGACCAAATTACGCGCCGAATATACCTGTGCTTCTGTGTATTGCGTGAATACAAATAAAATAAAAAAAGTATTAAGTTTGATGTGGTGGTATAATGGTATTATTACATTAATAATTTGTAGTAAAATATGATTTGTGACTCCTGATTCAAACCTTACCAAACAGAAGTCAATAAACCATAATTTACTCATTTGTAAGTTTCACAAACTTTTACAAACATCAAATATTCTGTTCATTGAAAAAACAGACAACATTTATTCTATAGCCTGCAGATCGCGAAAATTAGCGTACAAAAGAAAACAACAACGGTACAACAATATAATTACTTCAGTCATTAATTGCCAATCTTCGGTGGGGAGAACCTATCTTGTATCATCTCATCAACTCATCAAAGAGCCGATTATAATGCCGCAGATAATTGTTCGTGATCCGATAATTACATCTACTATGAAAACAAACATGTCCCAAGTACGAAACACAAACGTGTCCCAAATACGACAAAGTCGTTGGTTACCGCAACGTCGATTATACTAACAATCAGGTTTTCCCCAGGATTTTTTTCAGGCGCTGGCACAGACAGCACACTTCGAAGGGTTGTCAATGAAAAACACTGAATCCCTCATCCATAATAAACGAGTTCTTACAGGGCCGCTCATTATTATAATTTACGATTGTTTGTGGAAAAAAAAAGCATATCACGCTTTTGGGGGAAAGATGCACATCCATACTCGTTAGAGGCCAGTTTCCGTCCAAGCCCAGTTTCCGTCATTCTCATTTAAAAAATGTTTTTGCACTGCAAGTTACTTACGCGATGTCACTTATTGTCAGACGTTTATAGCTGAAGATTGGAAACAGGAAAAACAACCAAAAGGTAAATAAACGGTACAAAAACGAAAGGGATTTCTCCGAAAAATGTGTTTACTTCCTTATATGGCGTTGGGGATGCGAGCGCATACTGCCGCATAATAAACTATTACAAAAATAAGACTGTAATGACGTCATATTTTTATCACTCTTCAGTGGACGCAGTTGAATATACCGTGATTATATAGATTAACCAAAGAAAAGCAAATCATACAACCTGTATCTGTTTGGTTACCCATCTTTACAGTGCAAATTGTCGTCGTAAATGCGTTACCAGGCGCATTGTTATAACGATCGGGGTGACTGATGGAACAACGCAAACATACAATTTTTACAATGAAATTGTTGAATAGACTTGCAAACAAGTTTCTTATTCATAAAAGTTTACTGTATCTTGACCTAGTTGAATCTATCATTCGATAAAATACATGACGGAAACTGGGCTTGTAAGCACAATGATTTCTCAGTTTTAGTCTATTTAAAACAAGGTCACGTGCCACTTCGATAATTTATATGAAACAAAATTCTTTGGTATCAAATTTCCAGGAAGAGGTAACCTAATAGAAAATAGAGTAAAAATTGTCAGGATCAATAGATTTGTCTGAAAAATTAGTTTATGTTTGCATAAGTGACGGAAAGTGGCCCCCGACGAGTATAAGTTTAATTTCATACCTTGTCAATGAAATACACTGAATACCTCATTGAATCGCATTAATAAACGAGTGCTTTAAGATTATTAAATAAAGTTCGCATTCTTCTCGCAAAACATTCCAGGGCCGTGCATTTGACCTAGATATTCAGCAAAGTGATGATTGGGTGGCCGCCGACTTGATTTCCCACTACCCCTGAAGCGAGAAACTTGTTATTTGGGGAGTGTGTATTCACGGGAACCAATGCTTATCACAAGAGTCACGCGTGATCAGTTACCTGTAACGTTACACACTGGAAATACCCCATGGCTAAATCTGGTGATGTCGGTTTAAAGGTCACACGACGTGTCAAAGTGCGTGTGTGTATTTCAAGAGACTGCAGTCGCGAGCAGTTTTAGAAAGGGCACTGCGGGGCGGCATGTAATTAATGCGTGGCGGTATGTAAAGACTGCAAGGCGGGGCGAAAAAAGGGCGTGCCGCCCCGCCATTCCGCATTAGGGGAAACACTAGTATATTGCTTCTGTATTTGTATCTGCGGGATATTCCCATCCTTTATATTGAAAAATTAGATCATAGGGAGGCGCAAGTCGGGGTTAAAAACTAACTGGTACTAAATGAAAAAATGTCAAGACTAGGACTCTCTTTGAATTAAGACCATTCCATTTATGTGACAAAGGGGTGTTTGGGTGGAAATGACTGATCAGCAGATGGACATTGTAAACCATGATCAGCCTGCAACTTACTCGCAGGCAGATCTGGGTTTACAACGGACGCAAAGGCTGTTGTAATCGCCCTTAGTGGGATATGGCTTAATTGTTTTCACGCTTATTTGTTGCAGCTAGCTACCTGTCATGATCGGATGCGTTTATGTTGCATTTATTTGACTTTACTCATGATTGTATAATACAGGCCCTCGCACTGGTTGAGGAGGAGACTCGCAGATACAGGCCAACTAAGAACTACCTGGAGTACCTGCCTCCAGCTACATATAACCATTTTGAGGTAGTAAACAAATTGAAACACGTTTTCATTATAAAACAAACTTAAGAAAGAATTGAATTGGGTTTTAAGTCGCACTAACACATGAAAGGTTATATGGCGCCAAACAGGAATGAACGTGCCAGGCTAATCCTCCATTTACATCAAGATAAATCATGGAGAATGGGCCTATAACCTTCTTTGACGAGTTCAGAGTTGCTGCAAACTCTATAGTAGACACTCCATTTACGATAGCCACGTTTCCACGTTTGCATACGCGGTGTCATGATAAAGACCTTGAATGAGCATGATAAAAAAGTGACAAAATGAAAATGAATGTAGGGTCCTTCCCCTCTGCATGTGATGGTGTGTTTTGAGATTGCAATGGTTGTATTCTACCCCCGGCAACCACACAGGGACTTAACGAAAGAAGAAATACGCAAGATAAATTTATACTTGTCTGTACAGGTCCTGTTAATTACATACATTGATCAATAACGGAATGATATACATGTTAAAACGTAAATATGGACATGCCACTTGAGCATGTTGAGAGGGGATGAATAATCCAGTGAGGTGTCTTCAGTACACCTTTTATTTCCATTTCCAACATCCAGTTGCGGGCTTTTAAATACATGTACAATAACTATAATAAAAGCATTCATGAAAAAATGTATGATTTTAATTGAGGATAAACATGTACCGGTAGAACTTGTAAAAAGTTGTTTGCTCACGGTTATCTCAAATTGTGAATTTAGGGCATGTTATGTACCCTGGTAGTTTGCTTGACTGAATAATACAAAATGTTGTGGCAAAGCAAGGATTTATGTGTTGTTTGGTCGAGCAAACTGGCCTGCATGACATTTTAAGCAGTCAGTTAGGGTGTAAACTTCTAAATACCTATCCTAGCCAGTTGGTGCCTACTTTTGAAAGGTAGTAGCCAAATTGAGAAAGTATTAGGTATACTATACCCCAAAATTTGAAATGAATAAAATTGTCCAACACAATTTATGTAGAAACACACTACTTTTTAAGATAACTTCTGAAGATTTAGGAGCCACTGGCTTTTTTTTGGCTACTGCTAGCCAGGGCTTTTTCCCACAAAATTGGGTTCAGGCCCAGGCCTGTCCATTTTCTTACTCTCCGGGAGACTGCTACCTTCTCATTGGAAAAGTTTTCTGCCACAGTCAGATTTTAACAAAAATTCATACCCCTGTCATCAGTAAACTAATCTAACAAATGTATATTAATCATACAGACAGAGATCATAAAGACGGAGTTTGAACGTCTGACTGCTCGTCTGCCCATGGAGATGATGAGTATGAAGCGGTACGAGCTGCCACAACCCGCAGCCGGCAAAATGACAGATGTCTCCAACTGGAACGAATGTGTGGAAAACTCACAGGCTCAGTTGGAACATCAGGCTCTCAGGTATGTAAGAATGTGACTGTCATCACAGGCTCAGTTGGAGCATCAGGCTCTCAGGTATGTAGGAATGGCAAACACATGTATTTTCATTAGGATTTCATTGCAGGAAACTTACAAGTTTTCATTAGGCCAAAAAGAATATAACAATCTTTCATGTATATCCGGTGAATATAGGGAATTCCAATCCCAGGTATAAGTGTTTTTATCGGAACCGAGGGTCTGCCAGCTAGCTACTAACGTTTTTGCATGTTTCCCTGCATACCGGATGTTGGTGTGCGCATGACTTTTATGTTTACCCATAAAGATAAGACTTTCCATCCCCAATGTAAAATGTGGATAGCCTTATCCGGTATGCAAGAAAAATAGACGTGTTTACGGTGGCCCGACCAAAAAATAATATATGCCAAAAAAAAATATTTTCAATTTGTTCTGAAAAATGATTTAGCTGAACAGTGATTCACATAGCTTACATCATGAAAGTCAAAAAACACCATTCTATTTTATAATCTGTAATCCACTGGGCATTGTGGTATAAAACTTTATGTTTAAAGTGTCCTATTATTTGTAACAAGAATTGAGGCGGTCTTGTATCAAGGTAAGCTATCCAGCTGGCTTGCGGAACGTCGGTGGTTCTACCCAGGTGCCCGCCCGTGCACGAAAATTGCCTGGAGGGGCATCTGGGGTCTTCCTCCACCAGTGGAAGCTGGAAAGTCGCCATATGACCTTAGCTGTTGGTGCGACTATAAAATCCAATTCAATTCAATTGTATCAAGGTAAACTGACAAAGTCACTGAGAAACTTTCGTGTTGTATCAACTTTCATGGTTTGTATGTGATAAATAGAATCTCACAATATCTTGCTAAAAAAACACAAAAAAAAACCACCTACTGACCTACCCTATTTTTTTTATAGCATGCAATAGGAAACACACCTAATTGTCTTTTTGGTCTTGTGTTCATTTTTCATTCTTATTAAACTTGGTCATCCTCTTGACTCCTGCATTGTTTAAGGGCCACCTGAGTGGTGGCAGAAAAAACTGTCATGGCTCCTGTGTAAATGTATTGTCTAAATCAGAATTTGCAACAACTCTGTAGTTCTGCTTATGTTGACTTGTGCATGTAAGTGAACACACGGATCAATGTAGTTGTGTTGATTTTAAAAAACTGAATTTAACCCTTAACCCGCTACATATATATATAATGGACTGTTCTTTCTTTGCATTAAGACCATTCCATTTGTGTGACAAAGGAGTTACTCGCAGGCTGATCTGGGTTACAATGGACGCAAAGGCTATTATAGTCGGGCTTAGCAGGGTTAAGGGTTAATTGTTTTGGCGAGATCAGATTACCGTTTTTCATCCGAAGGAAGTAGTTCCTACGACTGATTCAGTGTGGAGGTGTGGTCTGAAATGTTTATCTGTGTTGTCGACATATGGCAACCTTTTAAATAAAAGTTTTTATGCCCCCGAAGGGCATCATATAGTAGTGGCACTGTCAGTCAGTCCATCCGTACAAGCGTGTACGGTCAATAACTCTGACATTCCTGGACGGAACTTGGCACAAGCGCTCACCGCAACAAGACGTATCGCGCGCAAAATCCAGGTTCATGTCTCCAAGGTCAAGGTCACACTTAGAGGTCAAAGCTCAAAAAGAAGTGCTTTCGTGTCCAGTTAATAACTCTGACATTCATGGACGGATTTTTAAATCAAGGTCAAGGTCACACCTAGAGGTCAAAACCACTTTTGGGGCATTTGTCACTTACAGTGACATTTCTTGTTATATGTTTGTGTTTTGCACAAAACCTCAATTAAATTAAATCAGAATCTGAACCTATCAGTAAGTGAATTGTCAAATGAATGAAGGTATGTAAAAGATAATAAACACACCTGCTGTGCTGTGTGGGTCATATTGATGATGTTAATGATGGTGTGTTTTTTCTAGGATCCTGAATCTGGACCTGTTACAGGATTATGGCAGTAACGCGTGGAAGAACTACAATGAAACACTCCTGAAAATGATGGAACAGGCTCAAGCACAGCTGGCAGATTTCAAGTAAGTTCAGTAGAAGACTTTAAAAAAATGTAGATAGTACTATCATACAATAATATGTGGACTGGTTTTGAAAACCAGCTTTGAGAAAAATGTACATCAATTCATCAACATGATTATTTTAAGGATTTGAAAATAATACTAATACCTGCATTTCACCTTACACGGTGCATTTTACATGGAACGATTTGAGCAGAGAGGCATGTTATTGAAATCAAGAGCTCAAATTTGGACTGGCAACATTTCACCAGTAGCATTTCCTGTAACTGGCAAAATGAATTCTGTAACTGGCAAAATGAAAAAGTTACTTGCAATTTCTACGGTTGTGTGAACAAGTACAAATATGCAACAAATAAATAAAAAACACAAGATGATTCATCATTAGCAAACATGCTAGATTCCATATGTCTCGTACAAATACAAAGAAATATCAGAAAAACTTAAGAACATTAAAACAATGTTGATATGAAAGCAAATGTTTCAAAAAAAGGTAGTCATGGTATTCTAAATTAAACACGTAAGGTATTTTGATGCACTTGCAAATGATTGCCAGTACTTGAAAAGTTTACTGGCATTCTGAAAATGTCACTTGCATTTTGCCATAATGCTAGCTTAAATTTGAGCCCTGATTGAAATTATTTTTTATTCAGACTAGTGTTTATATAACTGCTTATACCCACTGCTTATATTATATTTGATTATACCCACCCTTTAGAGGTTTATTTTGAATCTTATTGGCATTTGCAGAACTTGTTTGATAAATTGAAATTTTATATAATTCAAATGCAACATTTTCCTGTTTTGTTTTTCCAGAAAAAAGATCCAGGAGATCAACTGGCAGCGGAAAAATGAACAGTCCCAGGCCGGATCAAAATTAAAGGATCTGGAAAACAGGTAATACATAAGGACTGGGGAAAAAAGGATCGAATCTCCGACCCCACTGTTTTTCTTCTGTGTGTCCTTTTTAGCTCGACTATTCGGAAAATAAGAGAGCTTATGTGATCACCTCGGCATCTGCGTTGGCGTCCCACATCAAGGTTTGCGTGTAAGCTGTGTTTACAAGTCTTATATCTCTTACATTTCTTATCCTAGCACAACCAAATTTGGCCATGAGCTTCCTTACAACATTATCTTAAGGGCTGCTTAAGTAATTTTGGTTCCTGTAACCCTGGGCTCCCATGGAACTCAAATTCTGATAGCCGTTAAATGTGTCTATTTCACATCAAATTTTGCATGTACGCTGTGTTTACAGGTCTATATCTCTTACATTTCTTGTCCTAGCTCAACTAAATTTGGGAATTGGTTTCCTTATAGTATGTTGTAAAGGGTTGCGTAAATAATTGTCTTATGCAAATTCTGGGCTCCCATGGAACCCAAATTGTGATGGCCCATAAAATGTGCAATAAAGGCAGATCTAGGTTTGCGTGTTGTATATATATCTATATGTATCTATAATTTTGGTTTGGGATTTCTTATAGCATTATGCATCTTATTCATACTTCACCCATATTGGGGCATGGGCTCAGATTCACAGATGAAATATCGATAAAAAAAACTGAAATGAGGCCAAAATAAAAATTGCCAGATATCCCCTCCTCCCGAGTTGCCTTTAGACCACAAATTTCGTTAAAATGAGAGCAATTTTGGATTAAAACTAATAAAAATAAAAAATCAAATTTCACACCCTGTCCCAAATTTTACTATAATTTGTATGAGATTCTAACAATAATATTAATATCGACCCGAGTTTCTATACCCGTCCCCAACCCCACTTTGTTTTAGCCTTGGTTTCTGATGGTATAAACTGGCTATATAATTTATAATTCTATGAAAAATCGAATAGTCGAGCTGCGCTGTTCTCCTACAGCTCTTGTTAGGCAAGACACTTGCCTTAGCATCATGAGCATCACCCATTGGATGGGGACGTAAACCTGGTGGTCCCAAGTATCACTCAAGCATGAAGAATCTGTTTGTTAGTAAAAGTAGGGCACATGCCAGATTCTATCCTTGTCCTCTCACTGGGGAGGCTCAAAATAACTTATAATGTGTTGATGAGCTGTTAATTAACTCTCTCGCTGCCGCAGTTGGAAACATTGATTTTAACGACCAATGTAAAACAGGATCAGTCTGCACATAATGGGAAGGCTGATCAGGATTAACACTGTTCCCCACTCAGCAAGAAAGTTTTCCATTGCACTTACATATAATATTATATATAAAATTTTACTGGAAGGTTTGAATTCAAATTTAAGCAGACGACTTTTGAAATTTGGCGACAGAAGGGTTGAACGTTGAACAATTCAATTAATTTCTTGTGTTATCTACAGGCAGCATAGTTTGACAAAGAAAAGTATAGGTGTTTGTTAATAAAATATTCACAATTTTAAAAGGGTTTACAAGCCAGACTGTTGGAACGGGAATATACTGCATAATATGTGACCTCATGTGGGAAATGGGACCAAACTAGAAATGTGATCTTGCTATCTTTTAAGAATTGATGTGTATATATATGCTTAAGTCTGTAAGATTGCTCATGGGTATTATATTAAATGTTAAGATAAGGTAAAACAAGAAATGTCACAGAAAACGATAAATGGCCCCGAAAAGGTATACTCATTTGACCTTCAAGTGTGACAATGAATTTTGAGGTACCGACTCGATTCATGTACCTTCTCATTTTGTTTGACACTTGAATGAAGTTTCATGGAAATCCCTTGGGTACTTTCAAGGAGTGACCGATTGTTTCGGACGAACGGACAAACGGACGATGCGATTACTATATGCCCCGCTCCCTATAGGGACAAAAATGTGTTTTTTTGTCTTTTTAGGGCTTATGCGATCACTTTTCGTCCGTCTGTCTGTCTGTTAGCAATTTTATAAAATCAACATCTCCTCTGAAACCGCTTGAAGGATTTTGATGAAACTTCATCACAATGTTACTTGGGAGGGCCCCTCTCAGATTTGTGTTTTTCGCGGCCGCCAGTCATCCAAGATGGCCGCCATGGCTAAAACTAGGTCAAATTTAAGAAAATTTCAAACGACATCTCCTCCGAACCACTTATTCCATTCTACTGAAATATCATATACATGTTCCTTGGGTTGGCCTCTATCAAGTTTGTGTTTGTTGTTATCGTCAAATAATCAGAATGGCCGCCACGGCGACTCAAAGTTTACATAGAGTTATATAGGAAAAGGTTAAAAATGACATCTTCTCTGAAACCGCTTGAAGGATTTTGATGAATCTTAATCACAATGATATTTGGGATAGTCCCTCTCAGATTTTTGTTTGTCGCGGCCGCCAGTCATCCAAGATGGCTAAAACTAGGTCAAATTTAAGGAAATTTCAAACGACATCTCCTCTGAAACCACTTATTCCATTCTTGTGAAATATCATATACATGTTCCTTGGGTTAGCCTTTATCAAGTTTGTATTTTTCGTTATCGTCAAGTAATCAAAATGGCCACCATGGCGACCCAAAGCTTACATAAGAGTTATATAGGAAAAGGTTAAAAATTACATCTTCTCTGAAACCGCCTGAAAGATTTTGATGAAACTTAAGCACAATGATATTTGGGATAGTCCCTCTCAGATTTGTATTTTTCATGGCCGCCAGTCATCCAAGATGGCCAACATAGCTAAAACTAGGTAAAATTTAAGGAAATTTCAAACGACATCTCCTCCGAAACCACTTATTCCAATCTACTGAAATGTCATATACGCAGGGGTGTAAAATTCCACTCGCCCGCTCGCATTTGCGAGTGCAAGCTGCCTGCGGACGATTAACATTTGGCGTCTGGTCGTCCGACAGGGCGAGTGACTTTTTGCACTATAAAATTAAGTTTAAACTATCGTTCAAACGCGATGTTGCAATATTTGCAAGATTTCAGATTAACAGGTGTTTGTTTGTTACCAGATAACCCATGCGTCATATAGACTGTGATTCAATTCACGCTAAAATCAATTGGGAGTGTGATGCAATATATCGCTAACCAGTCAGACTGTTTTTTTTTATATCGACACCGTAAACATGGCGGATAAACAAACAGCCATCAGGTCTATTTAGTTCTGGCTTCTATTATTGGTCAAATGGAGACAAGTTCAGCAGAATATTGTTGTTGTTGTTGTAGAAGTTAATTCTCCGCGCTTATTTTTTTTGCCCACTCCCCGACGAATGTCTGCGTGGAAGGGAATAAATATTAATGACAGTTGCCTGTGACAGTGTACGGGGACAGGTTGCAGACCATAATTTATTAAATGCGTTGTTAGATAATATTTGAATAACAATAAAATATCCACATACTGCCTGTCAGCTACTACAGTGTCTGTGAGTACACAAATGTACTTATTGTAGTAAGTATACGGGGAGTAGAAACGGATCGTTTTGCCGTTTTATGTTGTCGCGCGTGTTTCACTACTGCGTGAAAATGACTACTGGTTGTTTCGCGCGTGTGTGAAAAACAGCAAATTCTCATAAATTATTACACTTACAAACTCAACAAAGGTGCGAAATGTACACATAAGTACTATTTATTCACATTGTGTCCTCTGATACAGAGTGTGTATTTGTCTGCATGTATAAAAGCACATTTTACCAGACGGTTCCGTATAACAAAGATGGCGCCACTCTGCACAAAATAATCAAGAGGGCCATGATGGCCCTATATCGCTCACCTGAGTAAATTTGAACCAATACAAGAGGGCCAAGATGGCCCTAAAGCGATCATTGTGACCCCCGCAGCGTGGCGAAGTTTGACACCAGGGTCACCATTTGAACAAACTTGGTAGAGGACCATAAGCTTATAACAAATGCAAAATATTAAACCTCTGGCTCTTGCAGTTCCCGAGAAGAAGATTTTTTTTCAGTTTTTCCCTATACAAGCCTATGTAAAACTGTGACCCCTGGGGCGGGGACAAATTTAACCCCAGGGTCACCATTTGAACAAACTAAGTATAGGACCATAAGCTGATGCTACATGTAATACATGAGAGCTCCGTGCCATGTGGTTCCAGAGAAGAAGATTTTTTAAGTTTTTCCGTATACAAGCCTATGTAAAACTGTGACCCCCGGGGCGGGGCCAAATGTGACCCCTGGGTCACCATTTGAACAAACTTGGTAGAGGACCATAAGCTTATAGCAAATTGAAAATATTAAACCTCTGGCTCTTGCAGTTTCAGAGAAGAAGATTTTTTAAGTTTTTCCCGATACATGTCTATGTAAAACATGTGAACCTTGGGGCGGGGCCAAATGTGACCCGAGGGTCACCATTTGAACAAAATTGGTAAAGGACCATAAGCTTATAGTAAATGCAAAATATCAAACCTCTGGCTCTTGTAGTTTCCGAGAAGAAGATTTTTAAAAAAAAATCCTATATAAGTCTATATGTAAAACTGTGACCCCTGGGGCGGGGACAAATTTAACCTCAGGGTCACCATTTGAACAAACTTAGTAGAGGACCATAAGCTGATGCTACATGTAATACAAGAGACCTCTGTGGCTTGTGGTTTCAGAGAAGATTTTTTAAAGTTTTTTCCTATATGTCTATATGAAAAACATGCAAAATCTCAAATACAAACTTTGGACCCCCGGGGCATGGCCATTTTTGACCCCGGGAACTTCATTTGAACAAACTTGATAGTCTAGGCGTAAGCGATCATTTTAAAAGAAAAACTGTTGAAATCTGTCCAGCGGTTCTTCAGAAGAAGATTTTTTAAGGTTTCGACCATATATGGTAATGGCGGCCATCTTGGATGTCGTGCTGACCTAATTTTAACAAATCTAAAAAGCATTCATCTGAGGATCATCCACGTGAAGTTTGGTCAAAATTGGCCAAGCGGTTTCCGAGGAGAAGTCGTTTGAAGCAAAAGTTAACGACGACGGACGGACGGACGACGGACGAAGAGTGATCCCAATAGCTCACCTTTGAGCCTTCGGCTCAGGTGAGCTAAAAATGGTGACAGTGTATAGCTATAAATTAATTGCAAACGAGATACGCACTACGGGTTATTTAGGCATTAATAATAACAAAAAGTGAATAGTAGGCATATTTATCTTTGTCAAGAAGGTAATTTCAAGGTGGTGATTATAAGACAAAGCCTAAAACGAGGTGATGAAAATGTGCCTTTTGAGATATCAGCTGTCAAATTAAAAATGGTCTGGAGCTATTGCAAACGAGATACGAAATATGGGTTATATTAGGCATTAATAATAACAAAAAGTGAATAGTAGACATATTTATCTACCGGTATGTCAAGAAGGTAATTTCGTGATGTTGATTATAATAGAAAGCCGTAAAAAAGAGGCTGTAAAAACTGCCTAATTTGAGATGTTGGCTGAAAGTTTAACTTTTCACATGTAACGCGCTTACGATCAATTTACCTGTATCGATAAAATAGTAAATGACGGCTTTTTAGCGCGACAACATAAATCGATAAACTAGAGCGTTTATGAACCCGTTTCTCCTCCCCGTATACTTACTCCCTGTTGTAGCTAACTATAGTGGTGAAAATAATGTTCAGGTTATATGGTAAGGACGAGTAGCATTTTGCTTCCACTAGTCCTGCAGGGCGAGTGGATTTTTCCAAATTTTTACACCCCTGGTACGTGTTCCTTGGGTTGGCCTCTATCAAGTTTGTATATCTTTGTTATCGTCGAATAATCAAAATGGCCGCCACGCCGACTCAAAGTTTACATAGAGTTATATAGGAAAAGGTTAAAAATTACATCTTCTCTGAAACCGCCTGAAAGATTTTAATGAAACTTAAGCACATTGATATTTGGGATAGTCCCTCTCAGATTTGTGTTTTTTGCAGCCCCAGTCATCCAAGATGGCCACCATGGCTAAAACTTGGTCAAATTTAAGTAAATTTCAAACGACATCTCCGAAACCACTTATTCCATTCTACTGAAATATCATATACATGTTCCTTGGGTTGGCCTCTATTATGTTTTTGTTTTTTCGTTATCGTCGAATAATCGAAATGGCCATCACGGCGACCCAAAATTTACATAGAGGTTATATAGGAAAAGTTTAAAAATGACATCTTCTCTGAAACCGCTTGAAGGATTTTGATGAAACTTAAGCACAATGATATTTGGGATAGTCCCTCTCAGATTTATGTTTGTCACGGCCGCCAGTCATCCAAGATGGCCGCCATGGCTAAAACTAGGTCAAATTTAAGGAAATTTCAAACGACATCTCCTCCGAAACCACTTATTCCATTCTTGTGAAATATCATATAAATGTTCCTTGGGTTTGCCTCTATCAAGTTTGTGTTTTTTGTTATCGTCAAATAATCAAAATGGCTGCCACGGCGACCCAAAATTTACATAGAGTTATATAGGAAAAGGTTAAAAATTACATCTTCTCTGAAACCGCCTGAAAGATTTTGATGAAACTTAAGCACAATAATATTTGGGATAGTCCCTCTCAGATTTGTGTTTTTCGCGGCCGCCAGTCATCCAAGATGGCCACCATGGCTAAAACTAGGTCAAATTTAAGTAAATTTCAAACGACATCTCCTTCGAAACCACTTATTCCATTCTTGTGAAATATCATATACATGTTCCTTGGGTTGCCTCTATCAAGTTTTTGTTTTTCGTTTTCGTCTAATAATCAAAATGGCCACCAAGGTGACCCAAAGTTTACATAGAGTTATATAGGAAAAGGTTAAAAATGACATCTTCTCTGAAACTGCTTGAAGGATTTTGATGAAACTTAATCACCATGAAATTTGGGATAGTCCCTCTCAGATTTGTGTTTTTCGCGGCCGCCAGTCATCCAAGATGGCCACCATGGCTAAAACTAGGCCAAATTTAAGGACATTTATCAAACGACATATTACCACACATTCCATTCTAGTTAAATATCATATGCATGCTCCTGTTGTTGGCCTCTATCAAGTTTGTGTTTTTCGTTGTCGTCAAATATTTAAAATGGCCACCACGATAACCCAAAGTT
>JAWPHD010025135.1:0-17156 GCA_037043455.1 Cyrtodaria siliqua | reverse complement strand
TTACAATCTTGGCCTAAACAACAAATCACAATAATGCCGGTGACCCGTCACGCCGCAGGAATGTCCTTAACTTTTCAAGTTAAAGCCCACTGCTTTAGCTGGGTATTTTGATGCATGCTTCACTCTTGTATAAAATGCTTTTAAAAGTAATCATTGTAACTGGGCTGACTAGTCAAGGGACAAATCCCCGCCTACCGCCTCTTAATGGCACCCCTTCTATTGCAGAACTTAAGGGATCGCAGCGCCATTAAGCAATACATGGCTGGGAAGGCCCTGTATATATTGGTGGGGCGTATGATCAGATCATTGATCGTCACACCTGCTATCTTCACCGCGTGCACGTCGCTGCGTGGGCACTGATGACACTCATGATGTTTGTATAGGGGTCGCCTTGCCAGCCCTATACGCCATTACTGGTATGAGCACTTTATTCGCGTATTGTGATCAATACTGGTATTACTGAACTGACTTATTACGGTTTAGTAGCTTGAGTGTCATTTGACCGAGAGTGAGGATGTCTCCTGCGTCCCGTCACAGCACACATCATCTGATGGCCACACTGAAGTTGGAAGTTTGAAGTCAGAAGTCCGGAGCCGAGAGCTACACCGCCACAGCGGATCGACGCCGAGGATAGAAGACTGAAAACCGAAGACGGAAGATGGCCGTCGGGTGGTGTGTGCGGCGCAGGGGTCATACTGTGATGGGTGTGGCCCTAAAGGGGATCGTTTCCAGTAGCCGAAGTAGACAGCACCACCTAGACGTCGTCCAGATCTCCCACCTCACCGCCACAGCGAAAACCACAGAGCGAAAGCGACAACTACCAACATACGATCAACAGAGACGACTACACAGCAACACAGCAGCACCAGATCAACCAACACCTCATCTAGAACAATCCAGACTCTATTGTGCCCATCGCTTCAGGGTTACCTTGTCGTGTTCGTTGGCGGCAGGACTATAAAACTTAGAACTACACACACACACACACACACACACTCAGATCATTGATACCATGACCATGATGCCCACGGCATGTGCTCGCACTTTATTTAGTTTTAGATGAAAAAGAGGTGAAGTTCTTATAAATTAAGGAGCGCCCACGTTTAGTTTAAACATATTTTATTCATTGTATTTACAAGTTAAGCATATATACAATAACAACAAATAAAGGATTGGAACGGAAGCGTAATGCTTATTAAGTTCCTTTCCTTACCATGTTTATATGTAACACTAGAATGGCAGATTTATTATACATTACTCAAGAAGAGAAAATAGAAACATAATATTTCTTATACAATGGAAAATGTTATCAAGATTTAGAAGGAAAAGTACGTTTGAAAGCTAAGAAAAACGCACACACAAAAGATAATAAAATTGATATATTGAATAATAATACTACTATATAAAAAAAAAATGTAAGGGAAAATATGGGCGGCGACAATGGGTAGGGGCGAACCATCCGTACTAGCAGCATCTAACTTATTCATTTACTGATGTGTGATAAGTAATGTCAGTTTAAAATCGTTTGCTTTTTAATATAAAATTTTGCACATTTTCGAAGATCACTTCATTTGTTTCGTAACTGAGATTGGGGTCACCACAAAGGAGAATATTAGTTGAGATAGTACATATATTTGAAAGAGAGTTGATAAGTTCTAAGCGAATAATGTGATAGGTTGGACACGTGAAGAAGAAATGCTCAGTGTTCTCGATACTACCACAGTGACACAGAGGAGAGTCAGTTATATTTTTGATAAACAAGTGATGGTTTAATGAACTACAGTTTGTTCTGAGACGTGTGTGTAGGATTTGTGCTTTCCTGTCACTTGTGTAGTAATACTTCGGGGGACGTGTTTCATGGGTAAGATATCGTTTGAAAGAGTAGACAGATTCTAAGGATCTGGCGTCCTGCGGGAGTAAATTCCATTCACGAACAACAGAAGGTAAAAATGAATCGGAGTAATTTTGTGTTCGAGAATGAATTGTTTGAAGATTATTTGCATTTCGTAAGCTGTATCGAGACTCGTCTCCTACTAGAGGAGGAACTAATGTAGTAAGATACGGTGGTGCCAATTTTATAAAATAGAACAAGCTTATGTTTACGCCTTCGAGCGTCAAGCGTTTCCCAGCCTACTTCCGTGTGCAAATTATTTAAGGATACAAGTTTGGTAGCTCCTGTTACAATTCTAGCTGCTTCATTTTGGATTTTATCTAGTTCCAGTTTTTCATAAAGTGTGCAGTTATCCCAGATGACATCCGCATATTCTAACAGGGGCCTTATAAAACTAATATATATTATTTCTAAGGATTTACGATCCAGCTGGAATTTAAGTTTTCTCATTATATTTATTCTGGTCCATGCTTTAGCTGTCATATATTCTATGTGGTAATGCCAACTGCAGTCGTTTGAAAGCTTCACGCCCAGATGTTTATGAGTTGTAACTTCTGGTATTTGTTGATTAAGCATATTTAAAGGTGGATGTATGGGTTTGTTTCTTTTACGAGATATCAATAATGATTCAGTCTTTGTTGGGTTAAAAGTGATAAGCCATTTATTCGCTCAGTCAGTTATTTTTACGGGAATCACCATATTGTTTACCTCAGTATGCATACATTATTATATCAGGAATCTCTATGAATACTCCCTGATAAAACAAATAAATATGTACCGCATGTTCGGAACTTGCCAGCAGTCGCCATTTTGTTTATCTTATAATTGAAGAGGTCGCTACTGCAGAGTTGTCGTTTCTTGAAAATAGTTCAATACGGCGTCGAGTACTCTCCGAGTCGGATTCAAGAGTGACGGAATCCGACGAGGCAGTTCCGATTTGTTCTTCGGGATCACGCTTCGAAGAAACGAGATATTGCGAATGCTACATCAAAACAACAAAAAAAACAGAGGTGAACCAAATGATTGGACATAGCTCATTCAATACATACACCGGCTACGTCACAACTGACGATATGCCTCTATACTAAGATGCATTACCGAGCAAAACACAGCTTTTGTCTACATACGCATAACCGCCAACGGATTACTTTATATTTCAGTAAATTGTTTATAAATCATTTTGTAACAAATTATTTGTTTGTACAAACACAGGAGCTCATAGTTTAATAAGTAAAACCTAATGCTTTTATTTACCATCATTTTACCGTCTAAACATAACGTTTTCTCTTTCATGACTTTTGAAGTACTTTCATTTTCGATTTATAAATAGGCATTATGCTAATTATCCACGAGCTACTCACGAGGTAGCCACAAACTATTTAATACATTATATCGGTCAACTTGTGACAGCATTCTCGCCCTCGATCGATACTTATTTAAGTATCATCTCTCGTGTTTGGCGCTTGAAATTATGGGGAAAAAGTAGTCCAGTCAGGTGATTTGCATATATATAGCTAGGGACGAAAACACAGGTTATAGGACCCAATCTAGACACGCCGGACGAAAGCACCAAACTTTCCTCAAATGTGTGTTTTATATTTCTATGTATTTTTAACAGGGTCCCCAAAGGTTCGTGAATCTCTAAATGTATTAGGATTATATGCCCACCGAAATACCGCACCGCGGATGAAGTCCTGAAAAATCAGGAGAGCACCTGCCGAATATCAGTGATGAATTTGAAAAATTCGCAATGACGTCAGTATGCTTGTGACAGATATTGGTCTAATTATGGATCTGACACGGGTACGTATCAATCGGAACTGCCTCAACCATTTTTTTTCAAAAATAATCTCGAAAAGAAATTAGACACCATCTTGGATACTACTTTTCAATCACGTGGGGTCAGTCACGTGGAATAAACAATGGCCGCGGCGCCCACTGAACCGTCATGGCGGGATTGGCCGAGCGTTTACGATTGGCTACTATTTTAACTAAAATGATAAGACTTATTTCAAAAGAGTATAGCATTTAATAAATAATACATATATGTTTAAAATCAATTGATTCCCGGGTCTATATTTTGTTACTGTTTACATGGTACTTTGCCGGGGCAAATCACACAAACCCATCAAATCGACGTGTATCATTGGAAATACTCACGAGCATTATATAGAAACCTGTCAAAATTAGAAGATAGTGGCCAGTCCTCCCCAAAATATAACTCGCAGCAGACGTTATTATTGTTAACACCGCAATTGATTACCGGCATGCCTTGCGCAGAATCACACAGGTCAATCGCGCAGCGACACCTGTCGGACACAATGGACATAGCTAGTGGCATTCGCAACATCTCGTACACTGCATCGAAGAATGACGGGATTGGCCGAGCGTTCACGATTGACCTAGTGGTAGTCTTGATCATCTTCGACGCTTGATTGTAAAAACACGTATTGACCCTGTGTGCAGAAACAAAATGGAAACCGGAAACACACGTCCGTAATTAGTATTATCTATTATGGTATTTTTGACCACCTATGATTGTTTATTGTAAATTATTTTCTTTCCGCCTTCCTGTATATCTTATGCATCAATCCTGGTGTGGATTGCTCTCTATATGTTGACGACTTTGTTATATGTTATCGTGCAAAAAACATGAACACTATTGAGAGACAACTTCAACAATGTCTCAATAAACTTCAGACCTGGTCTGATGAAAATGGTTTTAAATTTTCTAAATCTAAAACTAATTGTATGCATTTTTGTCAACTACGTAAACATCATGAAGACCCTCATCTAACACTGAATGGCTCACCAATACCAGTAGTGGATGAGACAAAATTCCTTGGTCTTATTTTCGACCGTAAATTAACGTTTATACCACACCTTAAATACTTGAAGGCCAAGTGCCTTAAAGCTTTTACTTTACTTAAAGTTGTTGCAAACACTAACTGGGGAGCGTATCGTAAAGTGAAATCGACCTAAATTTAATTGCCAAGTACAAAGTACCACAAATTCCACCGTGGACTTTGGAAACACCAACAATTATTTTTGATTTTTGTAATAGTAACCAATCCAGTACAGACCCTACTGTCTTTCAAAGCAAATTTAATGAAATTAAATCGAAATACAGTAACTTTCAACATATATACACAGATGGTTCTAAAGATGGAGATAAGGTAGCTGCAGCAGCTGTTATTCACAAACACAACATAAAGAGCCTCCTGCCTGACAAGGCCTCTATCTTTTCAGCTGAACTTAAGGCAATTGAACTTGCCTTAAATTATATTCAGGAATCTGATGATGATCATTTTGTAATATTTTCTGATTCCCTTTCATCTCTTCAAGCACTGGGTAATATGAAACATGATAACCCAGTTGTGCTTCAACTTTTAGAAAAGTACAATTCTCTTATAATTGATAATGTTATTATTTTCTGCTGGCTTCCAAGCCATGTAGGAATACGTGGTAATGATAGAGCTGATAGTGCTGCTAAGGCAGCATTATATTTACATATATCTAATACCAAATTACTTTATACTGATTTTAAAAGTTGTATTAACACATATATTCGTAACTCTTGGCAAACCGCTTGGGATTTGTCAGTTAACAATAAACTCCATTCAATTAAACCGTTACTCGGAGAATGGCGTTTTTCTAGTAGACCCATTCGTCGAGAGGAAATTGTCCTAGCCCGGTGCAGAAAAGGGCATACACGTTATACTCATTCATATTTATTACAAGGTGAGCAATTACCAGAATGTATACCCTGCTTTGCACCGTTAACGGTCAAACACATATTGCTGGAATGTGTAGACTTTGATCCTATGCGTCAAAGGTACTACAATGTTAATACTATGACCGAGTTATTTAATACTATAGATTTTAGTCTAGTTTTAGATTTCCTGAAGGAAGTCAGACTATATTAATCATTATAATATGTTCTTGTATATCTTTACTTCTTTATATACCCGTTTTCGGGCATTTGTTGATTTACATATATAGTTTATATTACTACCATATCATCCCTTACTTGTAAATAGTTATATCTTTATATATTTACATTAATTTTTAATTAATCCTTCATTTCATCATCATTCTATTTATGTGTCGACGTACCGTAAAACACCATTCATTCATTCATGCATTCCTATATATCTTGTGTAGCAGGTGTTTCTGTCTCAGCCAACCAGAAACGATACCAGAATCTCGGCAAAAGTCAAACTTTATTTAGGACAACCATGTATCTATATACTCCACGGTACCTGTATATCCATTTTCTAGACGTTTGTCTTGAAAACGTCTAGAACAGTTTTTCTAAAATATGTTTGAAATTTGCCAAGATTCTGGTATCGTTTCTGATTGGCTGAAACATGTGGATGCACCTTCTGTCGAAGATATACAGAACGGCAGAAAGACACTAAACTAACAAATAAACAAAGAGGGAAACTCTATCATTATATCGACGAACTAAATGTAGATGGTAAAAAATACTATAATAAAAAATTAAAATTAGTGTTGAGTACAATACTAAATTCAGTTGGATAGAATTCAGTATTGTACTCAACACTGTTAAAAAACCTCATAATATTTCCTACTAATTCTGCTTTGTTGTTAGAGAATATAACCGGGTGGTGATATCTTTATGTAAACTGTCCCGTTTTATTGGGATGAATATCGGGTAAGAGTGACGTTTGATGCACCCTAGAACCTGAATAGGTTTAGGGAGCGTTATGGTCTAGTGGTAGAGCACTGGACCCATGATCGAAAAGTCGTGGGTTCGATCCCCGCCATTGCCATATGCGTTGTGTCCCTGAGCAAGACACTTTATCTGCATTTGCTTAGTACTGGTTCTACACAGGAAGACATCGAGAGTGATTCAAATAAGTTCATAGAGCTTTCGTTACAATCGATGTAAAATAAATACGTTTAAACTAACCTGATTAAAAAAACAGCAGCATGTTTTGACACTGACCGTTCCAAGGCGGTGGCCCAATTGTCAACCCGTTTATGTTTGTGATGTCATGTCTTGCCTTTTTTTCACCTTTGTAAGTATTGTTTGTTTCTATACGTCTTTTTGGTCCTTGAATGCTCCATTTCCTGTTCGACTGTTATATCTACTTGTACTGCAACTTCCAAAAAAAACTCACACTCAAAAGAGCGCCTCAAACAATAGCAATCAGGCCGACCATAAAACATTATTGGTTTGCTGTTTCCCCACATGCAAAAAGTGCCCTACCCAAAACTTTTTATAGCAATTCTTTAACATTATTTTGTGTCGTTGTTGCTTTCTTCAGCATGTTTTTCTGTAATTTCTTAAGGTGTTTACTGTCCTTGGCAAAACAAATCACCTACCTACCCATTTATGAAATCCTGGGTCGGGAAAGAGCAAACAAATGTATGTGTAAAGGATGGCCTCATACAGTCAAACCTGCTCATGAGACCACACCTCTATTAAGAACAAACCTGCTTTAAGAAACCACCTTTTCAGTTTCCAGTTGTATTATTTTAGCTAAAATGCACCATCAAAAGTTCAAAGCACAAAATGTGTTTAATATAAGGTGATAAAACCGAGTCTGCTACTTGTCTCTCTTATTTGTGTGTTGCTTCCAGGTGATCCCATGTTTCAGTATGTACTGACATTCAAATTAGCATTTGTTTAGTGCTGTGTGGTGGCTGTAAAATGTCGCCCGACTTCAACTCAATAGTGTTATTACTTACTGGTCATCTATGATCATCAAGCCCATCACACAATCTGTGTGACTTTTAAAGTCCAATACCGCTTAAGACGTTGCAGTGTGTTTACTCAAAGTTGTTGAGTGCTCTGACACCATTGCATTATACTGGGTCGTAGCCTAGTTTATAGCGGTTGAACCTGATGTTTGATACGTTAAAGAGATTTGGTATAGGGTAGTTATGGGACTTTGGTTCAAGCTAATGGTAAGGAGTGACTCTCGGAGTTGCAGTGTATTCTCAGAGTTGCTGAGTCCTCTTTCCATTACAGTGTACCAGGTCGTAGACTATCTTATACGGTTTTAGCTGGTGTGAAGTAGTTTGAAACAAATGTTATACTGAGAATCTGGTTGATGTTGTCTGAGGTTGGTTTCGAACCAGTGGAATGAGGCAGTTGAATGGAGGTGTGAAACGGGTTAAGAGTGAGAGTTAATACTTGATTATGTTATGATTCATTTGTGACCATACAACAATCATTTGAACTTTATTCAAAGTTTATAGCAAGACGCTTGAGGAACATTGTTAGATGTATTTATAAATTTAATTAACAGTCTTAAACAATCAGTCAGTTTGAAACATTTATACAAATTATATATTAAGTGAAGACGGTACACGTTACAACTGCAGTAGTATATACAGTTGTGAACTTAGAACCTGAACCTGAACCCTAGAACCTAGACCCTAGAACCTGGTTTAAAAAACCCAGCGGCCTTTTTTGCCACATGACCGTTCCAAGGCGGTAGCCCTATTGTCAACCCTTTTGTGTTTGTGATGTCTTAGTTGACCTTTTATTCATCTTTAAATTTGTTCTTTGTTTCTGTATGTGTTTGTGGTTGACTGTCGTCATTGAATGCTGCTTTTCCTGTTCGAATTTTATATCTATATTTACTACATGCAGTGCGCACAAATTAATTTTCTTTATTATATACCTATCAGTGATTAATAAGGATTTCTCAGTGACATATTTTTAGTATCAGACAAAAGTGATATCGTCACACCAGTGACGATATCACTTTGCCGGAACTAGTTGTTGCCATTTTGTATTTAATGGTACTGTAGATTGCTATTGCTTTCAACCAGCAAATTTTAATGGCTCATTTCAAAAATCTGCCAAATGTATTTATACGCGAGGGCATCTTGCGTAGGGGCGCGAGGTGAGGGGGTGGGCGGTGGTCGGGGGGAGTATTTTGAATAAATATTCTTAAAAAATCACTGATAGATATATAATAAATAGAATAATCAACAGTCTTGGTGTGATACAAATAATATGTCACTCGAACACGTTGTAATTCGATTAAAAACTCGTTCTTCGAACTCGTTTTTTAACCGAATTACAACGTGTTCTTGTGACATATTTTTCATGTCACACTGAGACTGTTGATTATTCTCTATTTATTATTAGATTGATACAGGCTTAGAACTATGAGACGCCGTTTGTAATCATAGTAATTCACACATTTCACACACATGACAGTTATTAAATCAAGATTAATAATATCTAAATTGATAAAAAAAATAAAATTGACCGGGAACAACTAAAACTAGGTTAAGTATTCTTGAAATCTGGACTTCATTTGTGATATACGTTTATAAAATCTGGTTTGTTTCTATAAGTATTATCTGCTCAATAGGAAATACATATGTTACGAGTAAAAATGTAACAAGAAAGGAAGCCAATCCAGCACACAAAATTATAATTAACAAATTTATTTACATAAAATATTCACTGACAAAATCCAGCTTTTCATTAACATCCAATTTTTTAATTATGTCCAAATAACAGTATCCAGTGTCCCTTTAATTCACATTAGCAAGTGTCTCTTTAATCCAAAACAGTAAGTGCCACTTTAATCCAAAACAGTAAGTGTCTCTTTAATCCAAATCAGTAAGTGTCTCTTTCAGTCCAAATTAATGTCCAATATTTCCGGTTTAGTCCAAATATCCAATTTCACTGTTATTATGAATGAGCACAATAATAAGTAAATCCTCTCACAAATATTTTTTATCAAAGCATCCAAATCTAAATTAACTTTAATAAAGAATACTGAAACTGATCTAAACAGTGATGTAAATAGAACTCCCAGAGTTTGTTTGTATACTGTCACTGAAGGCTTCCCACTAAAACCGTCCAATAAGAATATTCCAAATTTCATCAAAAATGAATTTGCATAAAATAGTCACATGAAAACAGTCCACATCATCATAAATGAATTTGCATAAATAATTTGATTACCAAAAAAACATGTTTACATCTATACTATTTTTAACTTTCGTCAAGGCCAAATCAATAATAAACTCCGGTGTTATTAATCCAATATGGCTGTTTTTTTCCAAATTTTCCAAGCTTTCATTTATATTAACAATCTGGTAAAGTTTGGTAAAGATCGGGTGAAAAATGAAGGCCCTATCGTCTTAACGAGGCAAAATACAGGAGTTTTTACTAAATCAAGGGCCATGACTGCAGTGTTATTCCTTCGATCTCGTTGGTTTCGAACTTGTCCGAGCTTTCATTGATATTAACAATTTGGCAAAGTTTGGTTAGGATTAGATGAAAAAATGAAGACCCTTATCTTCTTAACGAGGCAAAATATAGCAAGTTTAACTAAATCAAGGGTCATAACTCAGGTGTTACTGATCTACTCGGGCTGGTTTTCGAACTTCTCCAGAAGTTCATTGATATTAACCATCTGGTGTTTGAGTTAAAGATTCTTTCTCTTGGGAAAGTGTAAAAGTGTATATTTATAATTTAGATACATCAATGTGTTGATACATCATTTTATTATAAAAAAAAAGAGTTTATGTTTTTACACTCAAACCTGTCCCTGACCGTCCTTTCTAAATTTGTGTTTGTTTAGGGAATAAAGCTAGTTTAGCCGGAATATAAAGCAAATAATATTGATTTTATGAATGCAACTCAAAAATGTATTTAGTAGAGTGCACATTGTACAAGAGCAATGTACTTTAACATGTTATATACGGCTGCGTCTCTCATAACCGTATTCTCTGTTGACCTTACATGTGTTGAAAATGACTTCAAACACCATACAAACAAACAAACAAAACTGTTTGAGGGGAAATAAAGTTCATCACTGTTTTTAATTAATAAATGTGAGATACCTATGATATACACTTATTAAATATCACAAACGTATATGAAGCTGTTCTATATATATATATATGGACCTTTCCTTTTCATATCACATATCAAGTTTTAATTAAAACTGACCGATATTTAGATTTCAGGGTTGCCATACGAGTCTTGACCTGAATGTTTTGTATATGCTTCAAAGCAAGAATAATAGGCAGGTTCTACAGACACTAACCAGACAAATAACGGCAGATTTACAAAACAAAACCGTTTATCAAAATTCTGTCCAGGTGTTCAGGTTTATATAATAAGGTATATGTGCCGATTAAAAGTATAGGTTTATTGACGGGTTTTTAACATACCTGTGATTGAATAGTTAGTAACTCTTAATTCGACGCTTCAGTTTTATGGTTTGGTCTGGCTGGTTAAATCTGTTTATATTGTGTCTGTAGAGTTTCGAGCTGGTGAACATGAAGTTACAAAATAAAAACACGCCTACAAAGAAGAAATCGATTGATAAAGAGACTGTGTAGCTTTAACCTATTTTTGGGGACAACTAGATCTCCATTTGAAAACTTTCTTAATTTATAAGACAAGTTATCTGTAGCAAGATTTTTGACGCATCGGTACACGTGTGGGTGATCGGTACACGTGTGGGTGTTGCGATAAGGATATTTGATCATATATGGATAATAATTATGGTATATCAAGGAAGATCCAAGCACCTCTTTTATGAATTACTTAGAAAACACAATAAAAAGTGTATTGTTTTAAGGGGCTGTTGCACTATTCTGGAGCTTGCTTCATTTAAAAGGGCTTTAACAACCATGGAAAAAGCTTTAAGCATTATCAAAATATCATAAAAATTACATGAGATATGATCTTTTAAAGATTTACAAAAATTCTAAAACGGAGGTAGCCATCTTGGATTGATGACGTCGTCGTGCCTTTTTACCATTTATTGCATATTGATAAACATTATTTAAAACAAAGACTATCACTGCAAATACATATAAATCGTAAAAAGAGCATATACAGTATAAATATTTTACTTTACATTTATAATTTGATACTTTTGTTTGCTATAAACACTATTTATTACCTATTTATGGAAAAAGGCGCGATGACGTCATCATTCAAAGATGGCTGCTTTTTTTGGAGTCTTTTTGCACATTTTCAAAAGGTCATATCTCCTATACTTTTTAAGATATTTTGGTATTTTTTTCCCGCTTTTGCCACCGTTTTCAAAGCCCTTTTAAATGAAACTAGTTCCAGAATAGTGCAACATCCTCTAGCACTTAGAAGACATAACTGTAGTACACTGTCGCTTTCTGATTAAAGGGACACATGGCAATCTTGATTTGTTTACAACTCACGGCGTCCCGTTAGTTTTGAATTTTCTAACATAACTTGCATTTGTTCAATCATCAATTTTAATTATTAGAATAGTTCAAAGAAAAGTATTATTACCTGTCGTAAATATTGCACCAATAATATGTTTAAACATTTGGTAGATTTAATAACAAATAAAATAGAAATCTCAACGTTTTATTTAATTATAAGCAGTTTTAAAGCCAGAATAATGCAGGATTAATAAATGGAGATGTTAACTGTAATGGTTGATATTCAACTCAAGATTGACGTGTGCCGCTTTAATGAGAACAGCAGCACTAATGGTCACGCATTTAGTGCAGTTTCTGATTAACGTTACAATAGCGCTCAATGGTCACGCATTTAGTGCACTTTCTGATTAACGTGACAGCAGCGCTCAATGGTCACGCATGTAGTGCACTTTCTGATTAACGTGACAGCAGCGCTTAATGGTCACAGATTTAATGCACTTTCTCTAAGCTTGACTATAATAGCTTTTGCATCCTTTGTAAACCCAGATCAGCCTGCGAGTTACTCGCAGGACTCGCTGGCTGATATCAGGGTTTACAAGGTTCGGCTGCTAATTAGTCATTTCCCCAAAACACCCCTTTGTCACATAAATGGAATGGTCTTAATTCAAAGAAAGAACAGTCCATTATACATGTATATATGTAGCGGGTTAAGGGTTACATATAAACAGTATCAACTTAGAGTAGATATAAAAGTCGAACAGCAAATGTAACATTCAAAAACCACAGTCAACGAAAAACACGAATCGAAATACAGTAATTAGAAGTATAAATAGAAGAAAATGTGTGTGGCATCACAAACATAAAAGGGTTGACAATGGGGCCAGCCCGCAAAAAGGCTGTCTGCTGTCTGCCATATGGCGAGGATAAATAAAAACGTATCAAAGTCGTTGGAACAGTCAGTGACAAAAGGGCCAATGGGAGTTTAAACCAGGTTCTATGGTGCACCAAACCATATTCCTACCCTACTGTTATAAAATGTAAACAAGAGGCACAGGAGGGCCTGTATTGATCTACTTGCTATATCCAGTGTGTGGGGAGGGGGGCGTTGGGGGTGGGGGTGGGGGCGTTGGGGTGAGGATGGGGGGAGCAAATATTAGTTGCTGTGGTACTTATGACAAAAATCTTTGCTCTATGTACAATGCACAATGGCAGTCAAACATATAAATTAAATCCCCCAAGTACCCAAGAGGGGCCCCTTAACGCTAGAGTAACAAAACCCGTTTTATAAATGCATTCACACTTGGACAATATAGTAAATGTGTTGTGTTCTTTTTACCCGATTAGGGGCCCCAGCAGATGGAACCTTATTGCCCATCTACACAACCTTAACTAATACATACACTACACATGAACATGAAATCTTAAAGGGTATAGAGGGAGTTAGCATCATAAAGCGGAAACTCCGTTATAATAAATTACTGCAAGTTCTCCAAGTTGCACTCCTATAGAGGGGCACCTTTATGCAGGCGGGTAAAACTCGTTTTATATAATTATGTTGTGCCTCGAGTCCATAAATAACCATACCAAATTAGAACTAGAGGTTGTTTTTAGTAACAACAGATGTGTTCCCCTACTGGGGAAAGGGCCATAAATCCGCAGAATCATTCAACTGGAACACGTCTATGACATTACTAGACTTGATAATGATCATCCCTACCAAGCTTCATTGAAATCCGGCCAGAGATCAGGAGAACTAGTCGGGACGAAGTTTGTGTATTAAAACCACATAAGGGCCATAACTCTGCCAAAAATCATTCAACAGGAACACGACAATGATATACACAACCAAGTTTCGAAGAAACCCGACCGGTGGTTGAAGAGAACTAGTCCGGACAAAGTTTATGTATTAAACCCGTTAAAGAGCCACAACTCCACGAAAAATCATTCAACTGGAACACGGCGATGATATGCGCAACTAGGCTTGATACTGATCATTCCTAAAAAGTTTCACTGCAATCCAGCCAGTGGTTCAGGAAAACTAGCCCAGTAAACAATCTACTAAACTTTTGTAACGATCGGATGAAAAAATGAAGGCCCTGTCGCAAAATATTACGTTTTTAACTAAATCAAGGGCCACAACTCCGCTGTTACTAGTCCGAGCTGGCAAGTTTTCGAACTTGTCCGAGCTTTCATTGATATTAACAATCTGGTAAAGTTGGTAAAGATCGGATGAAAAATGAAGGCCCTATCGTCTTAACGAGACAAAGGTTAACGATGGATGACGGACGACGGACAACTCGGCATCCCATAAGCTCTGCTGGCCTTCGGCCAGTAGAGCCAAAAATAAGAAACCATAGGGTACGTAATCTATCCGGACATCGAACACTCAAAAGGAAAGCATAGTGGAGAACTGTAAATGGGTCAACCACTAAACATGCAGAGCAAAAATGATACCCTCATAACATCCCCTACCGATCAGATGTTTGACAGCAAATGTTTTTTGTTGGACCAGACCAAACAAAAGGCTATGATTTAGACAAATAACAAAGGCATGCTACACTTCGCAACCTTAACTAAACAAGTTTGAGTACATGATCTTCCTTACAAATTTGTAATAGATATACCTCCCTTCTTTTTCTTTTTCTTTTTTAATCCAGTAAGTTTACAAACATGTTACAAATAAATTACAACAAGTAATAATAAAAATAAATACGCAAAGAAATTTACATCAATTTCAAGTCATGTATTAATATATAACTCTATTTGAAGGGAAGTAACTATTGAATATGTATTGAGTATAAAGATAGACGCATTAAGCCCCCTTATTCAGCTGTGTAACTAACGACTGAATTCTGTTACCATAACAACCACAATTTTGGACATATCACCAAAATAAAATTCCTCTACCTATTTACCAAGTTTTATGACAATATCTTTTATAGTTTTCAACTCATAGCATGATCCTATATTGTGTGTGTGTTTTTTTTACTTTATTTTGTTGCCATGGCAACCACAATTTTTGCCAAGTCAACAAAATTAATAAACGTGCATAATCTCCTTATGCTCCTCTACCATATGTAAGAAGTTTCATAAAAATATGTTTTATACTTTTTAAGTTATTGCAGGATCCAGTTTTCCGGACGGACTGACGTTGTTTTGTTTTTTTACTATTTGGTTGCCATAGCAACCACAATTATGGCTATATCAACAAAATTATATAACGTGCATAATCTCCTTATGACCCTCTACCATATGTAAAACGTTTCATGAAAATATCCTTTATACTTTTTAAGTTATCGCAGGATCCAATTTTCCTGACATACTGACGGACAGACGGAGGTAAACATATTGTCCCCTCCGGTGACACATCGGTAGGGGACTAATACAGATGGTATGAAGGTGATCATGACAAAGGATCTTGCGAAGTTCGTAAATCACATCACCATAAAAGTCAGGTTGTGATAGTCCTTGTCGCAGATGAGTTTTTAATTCACTTTTACATTCTAAAAGCAGATCAGGGTTACGATGATAAAATTTTGCAAAGATTGTTCGTAGTTTATGGTAACGGTAGCCCTGATGGAGTAGCTTTTTAGCTATACACAGGTTAGAAGACACAACTTCAGTACACTGTAGCTGTACAATGCAAACAGCACCGTCTTTCGTGTATGTGACAGATAAAACAGCAACACATAGACGTCACGACTATACTGTCATTCCTTTGTTAAATATCAACACAACTTGTGTGCACTTTCGCCCTTAATATAAACAGCAGAACTTAGAAAACACAATTCTAGTGCACTTTCCCTGTTTAATATAAACAGTATGCACGACTGTACTGTCATTCCTTTGTTAAATATTAACATAACTTGTGTGCACTTTCCCCCTTAAAGGGGGTACATCAGGATTTTTCTAGAAACAACTTAAATTATAAAATTGTTCCCCTTGATGATAAAACACTTATATTAATCAAAATATGTTAGAACCATTTTGTTAATGTCTAAACTTTGAAAACACCATATAGACAGAACGGAAACGGACGTAAAATGCTGAAATTAACCCTGATGCGTCACCTAGGATAGCATGTATTACTGTGCTGAATGAATTTCTTTGCAAATAAGGGATAATGTTTAGGCTCACTCATTATGTTTTGGCCATGTAAAACAGAAAATATTAATATTTGTCAATTTTAAGTCGGACACCTAGACCCCCATGAAAAGCCTGATGTACTCCCTTTAATATAATCAGCAGAACTTAGAAAACACAATTCTAGTGCACTTTCCCTGTTTAATATAAACAGTATGCACGACTGTACTGTCATTCCTTTGTTAAATATTAACATAACTTTTGTGCACTTTCCCCCTTAATATAAACAGCAGATTAGAAAACACAACTCTAGTGCACTTTCCATGTTTAATATAAACAGTATGCACGACTGTACCGTCATTCCTTTGTTAAATATTAACACAACTTTTTGTGCACTTCCCCCTTAATATAAACAGCAGAACTTAGAAAACACATCTCTAGTGCACATTCCCTGTTTAATATAAACAGTATGCACGTCTGTACCGTCATTCCTTTGTTAAATATTAACATAACTTGTGTGCACTTTCCCCCTTAATATAATCAGCAGAACTTAGAAAACACAACTCTAGTGCACTTTCCCTGTTTAATATGTATGTATGGGTCATAACATGGGTGTTTTTAACAATCTTTTTGTCATATCATGACGGTGTCTTCTTGTAACTCAAAGCCCAATTGTATAGTACTTTCATATTGGAATATCACGCCATAGACATGACATCATACGCCACCCAATCACATTATTTCGACACTGGGCCAACCAGTCCAAGCACTACTCTTTATATTCTGAACATCAAGCAATGAAGTCAATGGTACCATTTTCATGATGACTTTGTTGTGACCCGACCAGGTTTTAAACCCATGATCTCCGGCATACGAAGCAAATGCTGTACAAGCAACCGCCGTGCTGCTGCAGTGTAGCACTTCGACAACCCAAGTTTAGCGCACCTTCTCTGCTTCATTATTAACACAACATCTGTGTACTGTCTCAGCTTACTACATGGATATAAATTGAAGACTAACT
>JAWPHD010025134.1:0-17158 GCA_037043455.1 Cyrtodaria siliqua | reverse complement strand
TGGTAGTTGACCTGTTTTGAAGTGGTTGGTCTATATACAAATGATGGGTGACATGTTTTGAGGTGGCTGGCCTATATTATTCTGGTAGGTGACCTGTTTTGTTGTTCGCCACAACATTGCGACAATCTTTACCATTCCGATTTTTTTTTATTGCACGCCGTAACATCGCCACAAACTTTTCAATTCAGATTTGCCGTTTCTTTATTCGCCATAAGATCACGACAAACTTTTCCATTCCGATCTGCTTCATCTCCGTTCGCCAAAACTTCATCACAAAGCTTAAACTTTATACAGATGGTTGTTATTTCTTGTATGTTACTTATTACTCAAGTAAAATGTACTCAAGTAAAATGTGGATTTTATGTCAAAGGACCACTTAACAAGTTATTTTGCTAAGTACATGTATAAAACTTTTAGTGGAACCTTATTTTTTCAATCGGTGGTACGGCGGATTTGTAACCGGAGGCCCCGGGTTCAATCCTCCATGGTGCCACTGAGTGTCGTCGGTGTGTTCTTGGGCAAGACACTTTCCCTAGCTTAGCCTCGTCCATCGGATGGGGACGTAAACGGTCTCATGTATCGGTCTATCCTGCGAGCACGTTAAAGAACCATAGGAATCTATTCGATAATAAGAGTAGGGCAGGTTCCCGGATTCCTATGTATCCTTCCCTCTCTCTGGGGCGGCTCTAAATAACCTATACTGTGTTGATGAGCCGTTAAACAACATTCAATTCAATTAACTGTTCAGCAAAACACATATAGAATACTTTTAACAAAATACTAATAAAACACTAACAAAATTAATACAAAAAATATATATTTAACAAAACACACACAAAATCGGTAAAACAAATTAGAACTTTCAAAACTTTGAGTATACAGTTTGTGTATATCACGCATCAAAACAATAAACAAAGGAGAGAAAATGTCAATAATTGACAAATGCCCCCAAAACATGTGTGACCTCTGACCCTAAGAGTGACCTTGGTCTTTGAGGGAAAAAATAAATAAAATTTAAGACAATTAAAAAACTGAACACAACCTACTGGTAGACATTAACATTAAGAACTGCTTCAAAATAATGTGTTATCCTTCTATGTCCCTTTTACTTTAGACAGTCACAAGCCTATCTCTACAACTCATATGGAGTTTTGACTGTTACAGCATTAGTGGAAAAAATACATTGTGAAAAATAATAATAAACAGTTTTGCATCCAATGGTAAATCAATTTTCACTGTCCATTCTTCCATTCAACTTGAAGACTGTTGTCTATAGATCTCAAACCCTGAAAGTTAATGTAAATAGTTTTATGTTAATAGTTGTTTATGAATTTATAATATTTTTGTTAATAAGGCATTCAAAATGTATAAATATACAGCTTTAAAGTATTATTTGTAATTGTTAAACTGTCATGCTATTACACTTTTGGCATAATTATTCGAGTTCTAATAATTTATAGTTTGGTATGGTATTGGTACAAAGTATCTAAGGAACATATATTATGAGTAAATTATAACCACTGTCATAAAACAGTAAATTCATCAAATTACATCATATAGTCATTAGTCAACTATTATGTTACCAACACCTTAAGTTCACATCTTGTCATACAAGTTGTTTTTTAAGTATATACATTCAAAAGATTATTTAAACAAACATTATACTTACCATTATGTGATAAGAAATCAAATTAATCATTGTCCTGATGTAAACTTCAATGTTGTGCAACTGTCAGACATAATCAGCAGGAGTTATCCTTAATTTGATCAGCTGAAAGAAATTTAAATTAGCATGAGTTCTACTTTATCACTGTTCTTATATAAGACATACAGATGAATATATATGCACGAATCAGATGAAACATTAACTTCAGTAAAGAAATTAGCTCATAAAACAACTAAGTAAACAATTAATTTCAGAGCTTTCTCAATTAGCAACCATATATAAACATAAAGGAAGAATGTCTTGCCATCATGTAATATTAATAGTAGTAGAGGTTTAAAGTAAGTTACTTACCTGAATAATCACAAAATAGTGTTCTTTAATTCCTGCCTGTGTTTCTGGTTGAGTTTAAAATCCATCAATGCATTAAATGTTTCATTATAGTTTTTTATGTTCCACCATTTGTTTTTCATTGTAACCAGGTCTTCAACTAATTTACATTAAGTGCTACATTCTGTAATTCAAGTTTAAAAATCCTAAAGTGCACATGTTTCTTCATAACTAGCTTTGTATACATTTTCAGTTTTTCAAATCCGAACTGCTAAATGTAAACCAATCCACACCTAGACTTGAGTTAGAGGCAATTTGTAGGGTTTGCAGGTTTTTATTCTGAGCTGCCATATACAACATATAATGCCAGATGGATAACGGATGGTCAGTTCCCCCTAAGTCCCCCAACATCTGTTTAGTGTTATCTAGACATTTCATGTCTGAAAGGTTGGGAGAGTGGCAACAATTATAAAGGAATCAGGACAACTGAAATAGACGTGCTACAAAACAAACAGAGTATGGTCCCATCTTGTTGGTTGATTCAACATCGGGATGTACCATACTCTATCTACAGTAACACTTATATATGACTGAATTAGTATATTAAAATATTCTTTTAATATTGACAAAGGTATGTCTTGCCTCTTTTAAAATGACTCATGCAATTGATGAATCAAACTGTGCCCTACAGTAGGCTAAATAAAGTGGTACTGTGGCAAGTCTATATTCCTGCAAGCGTTCTCAGTGACTTAATGATCAGCTCCAAGTTAATGGGGGATCATCTGTTAATTAGGAAATTATGAACCTACATATTAGGTCTGGTTATTTAAACATTCATTATGGGCTTATCACAATGCTGAATTGAACATTTGGATAAAATGTCAAATGATATACATCTTCATTATTTGTTACAAGTCAATATAATTTATTTCTGCAAATCTACTAAATATTCAATTTAAATAACTGCATCTCACTAAAAATTTATTCTTTCTAACTATTATCAATTGTAATGTCATAAACAGAATCCCAAAATGTGACAATGAAATAAGTTTTATATTAATTTAATTTTAATTGCAGACTTATTTTTATATTATAATTTATAAATATCTACTGTTTAAATATTTTGATTCATATGGATGTGTGGAAGTCAAAGAACAAATACACTGAATGTTGTTTAACGGCTCAGCCATCAACACAGTATATATTATTTAGAGCAGCCCCAGAGAGAGGGGAAGGATACATAGGAATCCGGGAACCCGCCCTACTCTTATTATCGAATAGATTCCTATGATTCTTTAACGTGCTCGGAGGATAGACCGATACACGGGACCGCCCGGTTTACGTCCCCATCATAGAACAAATAATAATTAGCATTACATCTGCTAGTTTCATTTTCCAGTATTATTTTCAACGTAATTTGTTAAAGCGCACACTTGTTTTATCAGGGAGTAAGTATACATACTCCCTGGTTTTATCGAGAAAATTCTTAAAGTCCACTTTTCCATTGATTTCCATCCCCCAAAATGTTTGTTATTTTCCATCATTTATTTTCTTCAACTTTCCATGACATTTTTCATTTTACCATTGAAATCCATGGCAATGTTTCCTGATGTCATATAAAGTCCATGGAAAAATGGTACATTGTTCAAATTTTCATAGATCTTTTTTAAGATTTCATGGAAATCTATGAAATTCCATCCAATTCCATTCCAACTTCCATAGAATTCTATGGATTTCCATGGAAACTGCTTCATCTAGAGATATGTGTTGAAAATGACGTAAAACATCAAACAAACAAACAAATACCTTGTCACATAAATACCTTGTCACATAAATGACTAAATCCACAATTAAATATATATTCATTTGTCTTAGTGACTATGTATTATGCGGCTTAGATTTCAGCATGAAGTTAATAAAGCGCTCAAAGTGCTAAAGTAATGCCACATCTGTTTTTATTCTCAAGTGCAATGTAACACTAATACTGTTCTTACATGAATATAAGTTTAATGCAACAATAATTCTGTACTCTTACATAAAGAGAAGTCTAATGAAACACTAATTCTGTACTCCGGCTTAAGGTATAAAGTCTAATGCAACACTAATACTGTACTTTTACACAAGAGAAGTCTAATGTAACACTAATGCTATACTCCAACTTAATGTTTAAGACTAATGAAACACTATCAAAACATCTTTACCATTTTCTAAGTTAATGAAACATCAATAAAACATTTTTCTAAAAAGTAAAGAATTGATGTTTCATTAAATGTGATACTAATAAAACACTCTAACAAAATACTAAAGAGTGTTTTGTTAGTATTTTATTAATGCAGGATTAGTATTTTGTTAAGATTTTTTTTCATATGGGGTATCATGCAGTATCCTGCAGAGATTATTCTATTAGAAACACATGTGTTCAAGAAATTGTGGTATTTTTGCATAAATAACCAGTTATCATGTGTCTATATAGGCAATGGTGTACCTGTTGTCAACAGTTTACTATTTTTCAATGGAATTTTAACAATTTAAAACAATGAATTTGAATGAGTTTATTTGAGTGAATATTCTGAAGGGGAATTGTTCCACACCTGTATATTGTAAGTATATAACTGTTTTAATTTTATTTTTATATGTCGGAAACTAGCAAGTTTTGCATTTTTCATCTGGTTAGGTAACAGTCGCCTGGAACTTTCGGAATCAGCCCCAGACCATCATCAGACCCATAACCTGACCTCCATTGGTAAATGTTTAAATTTATGTTTGTGGGTCTGTCCTAAGGGTCTGGTGCTGATTCTAAGATATCCAGGCACCAAGTGCCTATTGGACTGCTACAGTTAGGATGATGTTCGACATTTCCATGAAAATGGGAGTAATGCAGGAATGACAGCGCTCGACATCTCCATGAACATGAGAGTAATGCAGAAATGACTGCGGTCGACATCTCTATGAAAAGGAGAGTAATGCAGGAATAACAGCGCTCGACATCTCTGTAAGAGTGAGAGTAATGCGCAATGACAGCGCTTGACATCTCCATAAAAATGGGAGTGATGCAGAAATGACAGCGCTCGACATCTCCATGATAATGGGAGCAATGCTAAAATGACAGCACTCGACATCTCCGTGAAAATGAGAGTAATGCAGAAATGACAGCTCTCGACATCTCCATGAAAATGACAGCGCTCGACATCTCCATGATAATGGGAGTAATGCAGAAATGACCGCACGACATCTCCATGATAATGGGAGTAATGCAGAAATGACATCGCTCGACATCTCCTTGAAAATGAGAGTAAAGAAGAAATGACAGCGCTCGACATCTCCTTGAAAATGAGAGTAAAGCAGAAATGACAGCGCTCGACATCTCTATGAAATGACTGTAATGCAGGAATAACAACGGTCGACATCTCTTTAAAAGTGAGAGTAATGCGCAATGACAGCGCTCGACATCTCCATAAAAATGGGAGTGATGCAGAAATGACAGCGCTCGTCATCTCTGTGAAAATGAGAGTCATGCAGAAATGACAGTACTCGACGTCTCCATGAAAATGAGAGTAATGCAGAAATGGCAGCGCTCGACATCTCTATGAAAATGAGAGTAATGCAGAAATGACAGCGGTTGCGGTTGACATCTCTTTGAAAATGAGAGTAAAGCAGAAATGACAGCGCTCGACATCTCTATGAAATGACTGTAATGCAGGAATAACAACGGTCGACATCTCTTTAAAAGTGAGAGTAATGGGCAATGACAGCGCTCGACATCTCCATAAAAATGGGAGTGATGCAGAAATGACAGCGCTCGTCATCTCTGTGAAAATGAGAGTCATGCAGAAATGACAGTACTCGACGTCTCCATGAAAATGGGAGTAATGCAGAAATGGCAGCGCTCGACATCTCTATGAAAATGAGAGTAATGCAGAAATGACAGCGGTTGACATCTCCTTGAAAATGAGAGTAAAGCAGAAATGACAGCGCTCGACATCTCTATGAAATGACTGTAATGCAGGAATAACAACGGTCGACATCTCTGTAAAAGTGAGAGTAATGCGCAATGACAGCGCTCGACATCTCCATAAAAATGGGAGTGATGCAGAAATGACAGCGCTCGTCATCTCTGTGAAAATGAGAGTCATGCAGAAATGACAGTACTCGACGTCTCCATGAAAATGTGAATAATGCAGAAATGGCAGCGCTCGACATCTCTATGAAAATGAGAGTAATGCAGAAATGACAGCGGTTGACATCTCCTTGAAAATGAGAGTAAAGCAGAAATGACAGCGCTCAACATCTCTATGAAATGACTGTAATGCAGGAATAACAACGGTCGACATCTCTGTAAAAGTGAGAATAATGCGCAATGACAGCGCTCGACATCTCCATAAAAATGGGAGTGATGCAGAAATGACAGCGCTCGTCATCTCTGTTAAAACGAGAGTCATGCAGAAATGACAGTGCTCGACGTCTCCATGAAAATGAGAGTAATGCAGAAATGGCAGCGCTCGACATCTCTATGAAAATGAGAGTAATGCAGAAATGACAGCGGTCGACATCTCCATAAAATGGGAGTAATGCAGAAATGACACCACTCGACATCTCCATGAAAATGGGAGTAATGCAGAAATGACAGCGGTCGACATCTCCATGATAATGGGAGTAATGCAGGAATGGCAGCGCTCGACATCTCCATGAAAATGAGAGTAATGCAGGAATGACAGCGCTCGACATCTCCATGAAATGGGAGAAATACAGAAATGACAGCGGTTGACATCTCCATGAAAATGAGAGTAATGCAGAATTGACAGCGGTCGACATCTCCATTAAAATAGGAGTAATGCAGAAATGACAGCAGTCAACATCGCCATGATAATGGGAGTAATGCAGAAATGACAGCGGTCGACATCTCCATGATAATTGGAGTAATGCAGGAATGGCAGCGCTCGACATCTCCATGAAAATGAGAGTAATGCAGGAATGACAGCGGTCGACATCTCCATGGAATGGGAGAAATACAGAAATGACAGCGGTCGACATCTCCATGAAAATGAGAGTAATGCAGAATTGACAGCGGTCGACATCTCCAAGAAAATAGGAGTAATGCAGAAATGACAGCAGTCGACATCGCCATAATAATGGGAGTAATGCAGAAATGACAGCGGTCGACATCTCCATGACAATGGGAATAATGCAGGAATGGCAGCGCTTGACATCTCCATGAAAATGAGAGTAATGCAGGAATGACAGCGGTCGACATCTCCATGGAATGGGAGAAATACAGAAATGACAGCGGTCGACATCTCCTTGAAAATGAGAGTAATGCAGAATTGACAGCGGTCGACATCTCCATGAAAATGGGAGTAATGCAGAAATGACAGCGGTCGACATCTCCATGATAATGGGAGTAATGCAGGAATGGCAGCGCTCGACATCTCCATGAAAATTAGAGTAATGCAGGAATGACAGCGCTCAACATCTCCATGAAATGGGAGAAATACAGAAATGACAGCGGTCGACATCTCCATGAAAATGAGAGTAATGCAGAATTAACAGCGGTCGACATCTCCATGAAAATAGGAGTAATGCAGAAATGACAGCAGTCGACATCGCCATGATAATGGGAGTAATGCAGAAATGACAGCGCTCAACATCTCCATGAAATGGGAGAAATACAGAAATGACAGCGGTCGACATCTCCATGAAAATGAGAGTAATGCAGAATTAACAGCGGTCGACATCTCCATGAAAATAGGAGTAATGCAGAAATGACAGCAGTCGACATCGCCATGATAATGGGAGTAATGCAGAAATGACAGCGGTCGACATCTCCATGATAATGGGAGTAATGCAGGAATGGCAGCGCTCGACATCTCCATGAAAATGAGAGTAATGCAGGAATGACAGCGGTCGACATCTCCATGGAATGGGAGAAATACAGAAATGACAGCGGTCGACATCTCCATGAAAATGAGAGTAATGCAGAATTGACAGCGGTCGACATCTCCATGAAAATAGGAGTAATGCAGAAATGACAGCAGTCGACATTGCCATGATAATGGGAGTAATGCAGAAATGACAGCGGTCGACATCTCCATGATAATGGGAGTAATGCAGGAATGGCAGCACTCGACATCTCCATGAAAATGAGAGTAATGCAGGAATGACAGCGGTCGACATCTCCATGGAATGGGAGAAATACAGAAATGACAGCGGTCGACATCTCCATGAAATTGAGAGAAATGCAGAATTGACAGCGGTCGACATCTCCATGAAAATAGGAGTAATGCAGAAATGACAGCAGTCGACATCGCCATGATAATGGGAGTAATGCAGAAATGACAGCGTTCGACATCTCCATAAAATGAGAGTAATGCATGAATGACAGTGGTCGACATCTCCATAAAATGGGAGTAATGCAGAAGTGACAGCGGTCAACATCTCCATGAAAATGTGAGTAATGCAGAAATGACAGCGGTTGACATCTCCATAAAATGTGAGTAATGCAGAAATGACAGCGGTCGACATCTCCATGAGCACGCGTAAAACAATGGGCGTGAGACATATACCCGTGAGGAATTTCCTAACTAGGCATGGGACCCTTACGAGACATTTTGAAACGTCAACTTTGGTTGGACTCCCGCAACACCCCCCATAACAAATCGTAAGGATATACTTTAAATCGAGAGCATTTATTTAGTGTCGATTTATTTAAATCGTTCCCATTTATTTAAATTTGGTGCAGTCCATGTTAAATAGTGAAAAAAAATCATGTTTTTGATCTAAACATATATTTTTTTAAAACGGCGCACCATTGTTTCATTTCATAATTTCAGTCCATTATTTATTTTGAAAAACTTTGCCGCGATGTGTTGGCGAACATTGCCGCAACTTTGCAGCGAACATCACCACAAGCATCGCCAGAACAGTGCAGAGAAACATTTTATGCAAATGAAGTTTGCTGCAAAGTTGCAGCGAACATCGCCAGAAGATTACAGCTAAAAGCCTTATGCAAATGAAGTTTCATTTCATAATTTCAGTCCATTATTTATTTTGAAAAACTTTGCCGCGATGTGTTGGCGAACATTGCCGCAACTTTGCAGCGAACATCACCACAAGCATCGCCAGAACAGTGCAGAGAAACATTTTATGCAAATGAAGTTTGCTGCAAAGTTGCAGCGAACATCGCCAGAAGATTACAGCTAAAAGCCTTATGCAAATGAAGTTTCATTTCATAATTTCAGTCCATTATTTATTTTGAAAAACTTTGCCGCGATGTGTTGGCGAACATTGCCGCAACTTTGCAGCGAACATCACCACAAGCATCGCCAGAACAGTGCAGAGAAACATTTTATGCAAATGAAGTTTGCTGCAAAGTTGAAGCGAAAATCGCCAGAAGATTACAGCTAAAAGCGTTATGCAAATGAAGTTTCATTTCATAATTTCAGTCCATTATTTATTTTGAAAAACTTTGCCGCGATGTGTTGGCGAACATTGCCGCAACTTTGCAGCGAACATCACCACAAGCATCGCCAGAACAGTGCAGAGAAACATTTTATGCAAATGAAGTTTGCTGCAAAGTTGCAGCGAACATCGCCAGAAGATTACAGCTAAAAGCGTTATGCAAATGAAGTTTGCTGCAAAGTTGCCGCACATTTTTACCATGCAAATGAGGTCTGCGGCAAAGTTGCGGTGAACATCGCCGAAACATCACCAGAACCTCATTTGCATATTTGTTCGCTGCGGCATGATAAAAGTGAAACGCAACATCGCCGCAAACTTGTTCGCCACAGAGTTGCAGCAAATAGTCGCCAGAAGCCTATATTTTTGGTAAGGGAATGTTTTACATAGCTGATAAACAGGTTGTGTGTAAACATTATAACTAGGCGCGTTTAAAATTGAGTAGACCATGGTATAACTGCCGAATCTGTCATTTATAACGCGTCTGAAATATACCGGCATTTATTCATAATTTTGATAGAGCATCATCAAAATAACTGACCAATCAGTGACCAGAAATAAGACATACCTTTATCCTTGATGTTCAACCAAGTTTACTGTTAAAATTAAGGTATCTACAGTGTGATTTTTTTAAAAACCTGCATATTTCATTTACATCCATGCAAATTTATTCAATATATGTAACTTTCAAAATCAAAATATTGAAAATTATCGCCTTTTTACTCGTCCAAAGATTTTTATTTTACTAAAGAACCTAAGGATAAAAACCGAGTAACACAAATTTTATCACCTACTGGAAATAATAAAAAAAATTCAACATCTCTGCAATGAAAAATTATGATTAGCACGGTTTAGGCTCAGACCTTCAGGTTTACGAAAAATTAAACGTAAGCAAGAACAAAGGAAAACCATTAATAAATACAATAAATAATCTATAATAAAACATTTCTGTGTTCTAATTAAGCATTGTTTCCAACATAAATAGTCAGCTCTGAATTCATAGTTTTGATAGTCTCGATCATCCAGACCTCTCGCGAGACTTCTCTCAAAGAAGTCCAAACGATGGTCTGGAGTAAAGCTTCTTTAAAATTTTTGACATCAAAACGAGGTGTGGACAAAAAAAAATCACCGGCCTCTGATTGGTCAACTTCAGTTTGTTATGGAAATCCGTGGGAATCACCCCATACGTCACGACGGCGTCAAAAAATACGTGACGTTACGCGCAATGTTGTGCAATACAATTACTCCAAACATAGTCAGCGGATCACGATTAATGCTAAAAATTAAATTTTAACAACATTTTGTAAGATTATATTATGTTTTTAGAGAAACTACAATAAAACGAAGTTTATTGTATATTTAATAAGGACGTACACACATCCCATTGGAACTAATGTTGCGCGTAATTCAACGTGCACTTTGATGTTTCTATCAAAATTAAGTCACGTCGCAGTCAGTTTTGACGGTTGGCGCCGTCTATCGGTCAATCTTTTTAAAGAACAATGAGTCCAGACGCTCGCTAGCGCTCGCAGTCAGATTGAGTGTGTCTGGATGATAGAGACTATAGTTTTGATAGAGCATCATCATAAAAACTGACCAATCAGTGACCAGAAATAAGACATAACCAATACATTCTGGCAGTGAAGTAAGAAGAGTTCTTACTTCACTGATTCTGGTAGGTGATAAACTCGGTCTTTATCCTTGATGTTCAACCAAGTTTACTGTTGATATTAAGGTATCTACAGTGTGATTCTTTTAAAACCCCGCCTATTTCATGCACATTCATGCAAAATGATTAAATATATGTATATTTTAAAATCAAAATCTTGAAAATTATCATCTTTTTACTCTGCCAAAGATTTTTATTTTACTATAGAACCTAAGGATAAAAACCGAGTAATACAAATTTTATCACCTACTGAAAATAAAATAAAGTCTCAACATCTCTGTAATGCAAAATTATGAATTAATACAATAGTATGTATTAATACAGAAATCAGGAAATTATAATGGGGTCCGAATCGCCCACGGTCCGAATCAGCCAGGTACCGAACGTTTAAGTGGCCGAATTTCAATGTAAATTGGCTAACTTGTAAAATACATTGTACTACATTTTCTCCAAAGTGTTTTCACTATATGATCATGGATCGCAACAGTTACCAAAAGACAGAATTGCTCCCATGTGCAGTCTATTGTGTGTGTTCGATTGCGTAATGCGATAATGTGTATACAAAATGACGTCATCACTTTCTGTGTACTCCATATTAAAAATACCAGTTGAGTCAAACAACTCATATTTTCGTGTACTTTTGATAAAGAATGAACATGCTTTTCGTGACATGCAGCAAAATTCATGTAATATGTGAGCTAAAACAACATATCAAGTATCTCCTCGTATTTTATTTAACGAACAACACACAATTGTTGTCATTTTAAACGTATTCTAAAAATATCATCTTTTAGAGTTATCGCCCGTCGCTTCGACATTTTACAAGGCGGGTCTACATTTATCACGCAGTAAAGCTTCTTAAAAAAAGTCGGTACAGCCGAAAATCACGAAACTTAAAGCGGAAATGAAATTTCATGATCAAAAATTGTCACAATCTTCCAAATTATGTGTTTTAAAAAATCCAAAATGGCGGACATTTAATTTTTATTGACGTTGCCGACAGATGACGTACTACTTTTCGTTGCCATGCGTTACCAAATATTTAATAGATGTAGCAAAATATCAAGGCTGCTCCCCTACTGGTAATTGAATTGTTTGTGTAATTGACCTTTTGACCCCCTGAGGGCCCCTGTGTGCAGAGCCATCATCATAATGTTTGATTTGAGACATAATTACAAAAAAAAAAAATCCCCAGATCACTCCTCCCAACCCACCCCACCCACCCTGGGCCCCTGAGACGTCCGAGTTCGAAATAATAAAATCGTTTCATATCTTGTTTATCTTTTATAAACGATTACATACACCAAGTTATGTGCACAAATATGAAATGAATTTTTAGTGTATTTGACCTTTTGACCCCCAAAGGGCCCCTGGGTAAGGAGCCATCATCATAATGTTTCATTTGAGACATAATTACCGAACAATCCCCCCACCAAGCCCCCCCCCCCCCCCACTCCCCCCCCCCCCCCCAGTGGACAGTGTAATTGAATTTTTAGTGTATTTGACCTTTTGACCCCACTGAGGGCCCCTGGGCTCGGAGCCAAAGATAATGTTGCTTTTTCACGCCGTCATCATATGATGAAGTCATATCCTAAGTTTGATTGAATTCCGTTTAGTGGTTAAGGAGGAGATGTGGTAACGGAAGGACGGACTGATAGACAGACGGACGGATGGACAAACGGAGGTGATTTTAATATACCCTGTTTTTTTCAAAACCGTGGGTATAATCACGTGTAACAATATCAGACGCTAATTTAAATACTATTTATTTATAAAAACGTCTTAAATGAACTCTATGCGTTCCCGTATATCTTTGTACATTTCTTCACTTAAGTTGATCGGCGAGGAAGCAGACAATACAGTTATTAGTTCTCAGCCTTCCATATTTCAAAGCTATTAGCAACGTGTTCTCGGATCCCATATTGACAATGAGTCGCATCTCGTCAAACACTTTTTAAAACTAAAACGACTATTTAATAATAAAGGTGATGATTTGTTTGACGTACCAAGTAGTATTTCGAGATACGTGTTATTAATTCTATTCCATAAGGCGAACATACTATAATATGTTGCAAGACTTGCCCCTATCGACTTTTTGCCACTGACCGTTCCTAGGCGGTAGCCCTATTGTCAACCCTTTTGTGTTTGTGGTGTATTTTCTTGCTTTTTATTCATCTTTAAAGTCGTTCTTTGTTTCTGTGTGTGTTTGTGGTCGATTGTCGTTCTTGAATGGTGCTTTTCCTGTTCGATTTTTATATCTACTGTTAATATAAATACAATCAGAAATGCAATTTACAACTACAGCAAAGTAGTGTCAGACATACAAACCGATACTAAAGAGAAGAGAACAAAGTATTGTAATTGTTTGATGGTATTTGAATTGGTATTGGTGGATGCCAATGTGTTATATCTAGATCAAGGAAGCATTTATTCGTTCCACAAATATAACTCAGTGCACCATTCTCTATTGAAAATGGCGAAATAATTAGTAAAATCTATGACAAGAAAGACGATTTTTAATTTTGATATTGTTAATTATCCCCCATTTAGAAGGAGATATTCCCCTAGCTACTATGGGGTCTATGTTGCTTTCTCAGCGTATTCGTTTCCCTAGAGCTTTTAGTCGTGTTGAGGACTTTCGTAATATTTGTATAACTAAAGAGCTACTCCAGCAGGTCTACCGTTACCATAAACTTCGAAAAAACTTTTCAAAATGTATTATCGTTACCCTGATATAAAAGTAATTTAGGAACTCTTCTGCGACAAAGATTATCACAATCTGAATTCTATGGTGATGTGATTTACAAACTTCGTAAGATCCTCGGTCATAATTACGTTCATACAATCGTTATTAAACTTGTTAAAAAGTTTATCAAAAGAGATTATAACCCTATCATTTTGCAACGTACTGCATGTTTAGTGGTTGACCCATTTACAGTTCGCAAATGTGTATTCCTCTTTGATTGTGCGATGACCGGACAGAGTGTGGACCTACGATGACGTCGACTTAAATCCTTATAGAACGGTAACGTTTGATGCTTGTCTATAATCTTGCCTTAATGGTTTGTTTTCCTATTACTCTGGCTTCTGCCAAGTCACTGAGTACTTACCTTGTGGCTTTCTATGCTTTTGTTTTTTATATTATATATACTTTATCATTTATGTGTTGCATTTATATTGCCTATTAACGCTGCTTTGTTTGTTAGGGAAATATAAAAAGATCGGACAGGGAAAGTTTAGAGAGTTTAAACCGGCGGGAATATCTTTATTTACACTTTCCCGTATATTGGGATGACAATAGGGTAAGAGTGAGGTTTTATGCACTCTAGCACCTGGTTATAACCCCAAGCGGCCCTGTTTTGCCACTGACCGCTCCAAGCTGGTAGCCCTATTGTCAATAAATAATGAAAAGGTGAATAACCCTTGTGTGTTTATGATGTCTTGTTTTGCCTTTTATTCATCTTTATATATAGTTGTTCTTTGTTTTTGTGTGTGCTTGTTGTTGACTGTCGTCCTTGAATGCTGCTTTTCATGTTCGATTTTATATCTACTTTTGGGTAAAAGCAAGACAAACTTCCAACTATGTGTTGGATTCCCAAATTATGCAAACTACCTGATGAAGCCCGTTTTATTTCTTATTCTCGTGTATGCACCACAACTAATATTTCCAAACTTTTTTAATTTATTTTCTAAGATCAAGTTAAGCGGTACTAAGATCAAGTTAAGCAGTACTAAGATCAAGTTAAGCAGTACTAAGATCAAGTTAAGCAGTACTAAGATAAAGTTTATGACTATTCTGGAATTACTTGACTTTGTTCATTTAAACATGCAGTGGACAATCTTAATGAAATATACAATACGCTTGATGTTCATCTATAAGTATGTGTAGAACATGTCCACTGTTAATACAACTCTCCCGCACCACCTTATCAAAGCAGTATTGTTCCTATTCAAAATACATTTGCGAGTGAAAATTAACAACAATAAACCATTCTTTAATAACGGTAGTTAATACAAATATATTATTATTATACAAATACAAAAAGTTTGTGAAGCTCTTATATTTCTGTAAAATAATGTATTTGTCTAAACAAATGTTTTTATCCCGATGGGTACGAGCTGTGCGCCTCTTGTCGCAGATGTGTTTTGTATTGCTATTATATCGATCTCATGTTGAGTCTTTCACCAGTTAGTCAGGCAGATGTCATCGAAGCCTTTACTAACAACTCTTAGTATCTGGATGATCTGTTGAACATTGACAAATATATTTTCTAATATGGTTACTAACTAATGAACTTCAAATCAACAAATCTTGAATTTCTGATATTATCGCTTCTTTTGTGGACCTCTCTGCATCTCTCAATTATAAATGGAGAATAGTATGTCAGATTTGTGACAAGAGAGATGGTTTCAATTGTGACGTTAATTAACCCTACATATACTGAACTAAAAAGAAACGTCCAACTTTTTTGATGGTATTTCCATAGGCCAGTTTTTGAGAGCGTATACAGGCTTTAAACGGCGTTTTAATATAACAATGTTTGATGTTTGTAAGCACACTTAAGTGAGTACTAAATATCCCATTAATTAAACAGTTTCAAATTTGCCAAGCAATAATCTTTGATGGATGATATGGAAATGTTAAATGACGTTAATTTGATGATAGTTGATATTCAAAAGCTGCCATCTACACAATCTTTGTTATGTATTTTTTTAAGAAACATATAGAGAATATTGTCTCGGAGAAATGTTGGCAATTTTCTTAGATTTAATTTGTTTTTGTGACCAAAATGCATATTTTAAGGAAAAGGGGACTAACTCTCTCGTGTAGTGAACTTTTTTCAAAAATATCGTTGTTTGGACTATTGTTGGCGGTCTGTCTAATTATTCTTAAAACATCATTAACGTTTTCTTGTTTTGCTGTCTAGACAATTAACATCAACATCAGCGGAAGTGTCGTTTTTTGTTCAGTACAGAGTGGGATGTCCTCTGAACAATATCTTATGCCATATATCTTTGCTCTAGAGCTTACAAATAAGTATAAAAGTCGAAAAGGAAATGCAGCTTTCACTGAACACAGTAAACCCAAAATCACACAAAACGACAAACAAGAATGAAGTCGAGTTGGACACTTTAACGTTTGTAACCTTTGTATAACAAAGGCCTACTCCATTAGGACTATCGGTCCATAATTATCCGAACGACTTTTGCAAACTTGTATTATTGTAAAACAGAGCTACAACATATAAGTAATTTGATAATCTTTCTGTTACAAGGACCATCACATCCTGACTTCTCTGGTGCGTTATTTACAAACGTTGTAGGATCCTTGATCCGTATAACTTTCACTCAATCTTTGTTTAACTTGTTAAAATCATATATCAAAAGATGTTACCACTATATCGTTTTGCAACGCACTGCATGTTGAGTGGTTGACACATTTACATACCAAGGACCTTAAAAAAAATTATTAGCGCCCTTATTAAAGGTAGTTCAGAGATTGGTTGGGCATGTCATGTTTCTACGGCGCGGTATTCCAGTCAGGTATCACTATAAGTTTGAGTATAGAGCTCATTACTACCAGTAGACAATTTGACTGAAAAAAGCGACGTTACATACATACCATGCCGTACGCACGCACGCACACACGCACACACACACACACACATATACATGCACACATACGTGCGTGCGCACGCACGCAAGTATAAATGTGTGCATGTTTGCAGGGTATTAAATGTGTTATTGTAATTTATTTATGTTAACATTTAAACGTGTATGTGTAACAGTGAAATTAAAACCTTTTTATATTTTAATTTCGACTTATTTCCTGCGAATGATATTAAGTTGTTGCTGTTGTTGTTGTTGTTTTTTTCATTTATAGTTTAGTTATCTTACATGTGTTTGTATATTAAATCATCAAAAAGTACAACCCATACACGTTATTCTCAAAACTCAATTGATGGTCGATTCAGCAAGTGGTAATTAGTGTATATCATCACTGCTTGCAGGGGAGATAACACGGATAGTACAAATATTCAAGG
>JAWPHD010025133.1:0-17158 GCA_037043455.1 Cyrtodaria siliqua | reverse complement strand
GTTCTACGTAGATATACAGGGTTCATATATGGTCATAGGAAGGTATGTTTCTATATAGATATATATAGGGTTCATATATGGTTATGTGAAGGTATGGTTCTACGTAGATATGCAGGGTTTATATATGGTTATAGAATGGTATGGTTCTATGCAGATATACAGGGTTCATATATGGTCATAGGAAGGTATGGTTCTACATAGATATACGGTTCATATATGGTTATAGGAAGGTATGGTTCTAGGTAGATATATAGGGTTCATATATCATCATAGGAAGGTATGGCTCTATGTAGATATATAGCGTTCATATATTGTCATAGGAAGGTATGGCTCTACACGGATATATATATATAAGGTTCATATATGGTTATGTGAAGGTATGGCTTTAGGTAGATATACAGTTTCAAATAATGGTTATTGGAAGGTATGGTTCTATGTAGATATACAGGGTTCATATATGGTTATAGGAAGGTATGGCTCTAGGCAGATATACAGGTTCAAATTTGGTTATTGGAAGGTATGGTTCTATGTAGATATACAGGGTTCATATATGGTTATATGAAGGTATTGTTCTATGCAGATATACTGGGTTCATATATGGTTATAGGAAGGTATGGCTCTAGGTTGATATACAGGGTTCATATATGGTTATAGGAAGGTATTGTTTTACGTAGATATACAGGGTTCAGATATGGTTAAAGGAAGGTATGGTTTTACGTAAAATATATAGGGTTCATATATGGTTATAGGAAGGTATGGTTCTACGTAGATATATAGGGGTTCGTATACGGTTATAGGAAGGTATGGCTCTACGTAGATATATAGGGTTCATATATGGTTATAGGAAGATATGGTTCTACGTAGATATATAGGGATCATACATGGTTATAGGAAGATATGGTTCTACGTAGATATATAGGGTTCATATATGGTCATAGGAAGGTATGGTTCTACGTAGATATATAGGGTTCATATATGGTCATAGGAAGGTATGGCGGCAAGTAATGGCTCTAGGTAAGATATACAGGGTTCAAATATGGTTATTGGAAGGTATGGTTCTATGTAGATATACAGGGTTCATAATTATATGGTTATAGGAAGGTATTGTTCTAGGTAGATATACACAGTTCATATCTGGTTATATGAAGGTATGGTTCTACGTAGATAAACAGGGTTCATATTATGGTCATAGGAAGGTAGATTTCTATCTAGATATATATAGGCTTCATATATGGTTATGTGAAGGTATGGTTCTACGTAGATATGCAGGGTTCATATATGGTTATAGAATGGTATGACTAGGTAGATATACAGGGTTCATATATGGTCATAGGAAGGTATGGTTCTATATAGATAGATATATGGTTCATATATGTTGATAGGAAGGTATGGTTTTAGGTAGACAGATATACAGGTTTCCTGTATGGTTATAGGAAGATATGGTTCTACATAGATATACAGTTCATATTTGGTTTCCTAAAGGTACATATATACAGGTTTCCTGTATGGTTATAGGAATATATGGTTCTATGTAGATATATAGGGTTCATATATGGTCATAGGAAGGTATGGTTCTAGGTAGATATATAGGGTTCATATATGGTCATAGGAAGGTATGGCTCTATGTAGATATATAGCATTCATATATGGTCATAGGAAGGTAGGTCATACAAAGGTATGGCTCTACACAAATATATATATAAGGTTCATATATGGTTGTGAAGGTATGGCTCTAGGTAGATATACAGCAAATAAGGTTATTGGAAGGTATAGTTCTATGTAGATATACAGGGTTCATATATGGTTATTGGAAGGTATGGCTCTGGGTAGATATCAAATATGGTTATTGGAAGGTATGGCTCTAGGTAGATATACAGGGTTCATATATGGTTTTATGAAGGTATGGCTCTAGGTCGATATACAGTGTTCAAATATGGTTCTTGGAAGGTATGGCTCTAGGTAGATATACAGGGTCATATATGGTTATATGAAGGTATGGCTCTATGTAGATATACAGGGTTCATATAAGGTTATTTGAAGGTATGGCTCTACGTAGATATACAAGGTTCTATATGGTCATAGGAAGGTATGGTTCTACATAGATACATATATGGTTCACATATGGTTATGTGATGGTATGGCTTTACGTAGAATTATAGGGTTCATGTGTGGTTATAGGAAGTTATGGCTCTAGGTAGATATACACGGTTCATATATGGTTATAGGAAGGTATGGCTCTAGATAGATATACACGGTTCATATATGGTTATAGAATGGTATGACTCTAGGTAGATACACAGGGTTCATATATGGTTATAGAAAGGTATGGTTCGATGTAGATATACAGGGTTCATATATGGTCATAGGAAGGTATGGTTCTAAGTAGATAGATATACGGTTCACATATGGTTATGTGACGGTATGGCTCTACGTAGAAATACAGGGTTCATGTATTGTTGAAGGAAGGTATGGTTCTAGGCAGACAGATATACAGGTTTCCTGTATGGTAGGAAGATATGGTTCTATATAGAGATACGGTTCATATTTGGTTTCATAAAGGTATGGTTCTAGGTAGACCGATATACAGGTTTCCTGTATGGTTATATTAAGATATGGTTCTATGTAAATATATAGGGTTCATATATGATCATAGGAAGGTTTGGCTCTATGTAAATATATAGGGTTCATATATGATCATAGGAAGGTTTGGCTCTATGTAGATATACAGGGTTCATATAGGATCATAGGAAGGTTTGGCTATATGTAGATATATAGGGTTTATATAGGATCATAGGAAGGTATGGCTCTATGTAGATATATAGGGTTCATATAGGATCATAGGAAGGTTTGGCTCTATGTAGATATATAGGGTTCATATAGGATCATAGGAAGGTATGGCTCTATGTAGATATATAGGGTGCATATAGGATCATAGGAAGGTTTGGCTCTATGTAGATATATAGGGTTCATATAGGATCATAGGAAGGTTTGGCTCTATGTAGATATATAGGGGTCATATAGGATCATAGGAAGGTATGGCTCTATGTAGATATATAGGCTTCATATAGGATCTTAGGAAAATATGGTTCTATGTAGATATATAGGGTTCATATAGGATCATAGGAAGGTTTGGCTCTATGTAGATATATAGGGTTCATATATGGTCATATGAAGATATGGTTCAATCTAGATATATAGGGTTCATATAGGATCATATGAAGGTTTGACTCTATGTAGATATATAGCGTTCATATAATATCATAGGAAGGTTTGGCTCTATGTAGATATATAGCGTTCATATAGGATCATAGGAAAGTTTGGCTCTATGTAGATATATAGCATTCATAAGATAGGTCATAGGAAGGTATGGCTCTACACACGATATATATATAAGGTTCAAATATGGTTATGTGAAGGAATGGTTCTATGTAGATATACAGGGTTTCATATATGGTCATAGGAAGGTATATTTCTATCTAGATATATATAGGGTTCATATATGATTATGTGAAGGTATGGTTCTATGTAGATATGCAGGGTTCATATATGGTTATAGAATGGTATGACTCTAGGTAGATATACAGGGTTCATATATGGTCATAGGAAGGTATGGTACTATATAAATAGATATATATGTTTATAGGAAGGTATGGTTTTAGGTAAGGAGATATACAGGTTTCCTGTATGGTTATAGGAAGATATGGTTCTACATAGATATACGGTTAATATTTGGTTTCATAAAGGAACATATATACAGGTTTCTTGTATGGTTATAGGAAGATATGGTTCTATGTAGATATATAATGTTCATATATGGTCATAGGAAGGTATGGTTCTACGTAGATATACAGGGTTCATATATGGTCATAGGAAGGTATGTTTCTATATAGATATATATAGGGTTCATATATGGTTATGTGAAGGTATGGTTCTACGTAGATATGCAGGGTTTATATATGGTTATAGAATGGTATGGTTCTATGCAGATATACAGGGTTCATATATGGTCGTAGGAAGGTATGGTTCTACATAGATATACGGTTCATATATGGTTATAGGAAGGTATGGTTCTAGGTAGATATATAGGGTTCATATATCATCATAGGAAGGTATGGCTCTATGTAGATATATAGCGTTCATATATTGTCATAGGAAGGTATGGCTCTACACGGATATATATATATAAGGTTCATATATGGTTATGTGAAGGTATGGCTTTAGGTAGATATACAGTTTTAAATAATGGTTATTGGAAGGTATGGTTCTATGTAGATATACAGGGTTCATATATGGTTATAGGAAGGTATGGCTCTAGGCAGATATACAGGTTCAAATTTGGTTATTGGAAGGTATGGTTCTATGTAGATATACAGGGTTCATATATGGTTATTGGAAGGTATGGCTCTAGGTAGATATCAAATATGGTTATTGGAAAGTATGGCTCTATGTAGATATGCAGGGTTCATATATGGTTATTTGAAGGTATGGCTCTACGTAGCTATACAGGGTTCTATATGGTCATAGGAAGGTATGGTTCTACATAGATACATATATGGTTTACATATGGTTATGTGACGGTATGGCTTTATGTAGAATTATAGGGTTCATGTGTGGTTATAGGAAGTTATGGCTCTAGGTAGATATACAGGGTTCATATATGGTTATATGAAGGTATTGTTCTATGCAGATATACTTGGTTCATATATGGTTATAGGAAGGTATGGCTCTAGGTTGATATACAGGGTTCATATATGGTTATAGGAAGGTATTGTTTTTCGTAGATATACAGGGTTCAGATATGGTTAAAGGAAGGTATGGTTTTACGTAAAATATATAGGGTTCATATATGGTTATAGGAAGGTATGGTTCTACGTAGATATATAGGGGTTCGTATACGGTTATAGGAAGATATGGTTCAATCTAGATATATAGGGTTCATTTAGGATCAGATGAAGGTTTGACTCTATGTAGATATATAGCGTTCATATAATATCATAGGATGGTTTGGCTCTATGTAGATATATAGCGTTCATATAGGATCATAGGAAAGTTTGGCTCTATGTAGATATATAGCATTCATAAGATAGGTCATAGGAAGGTATGGCTCTACACACGATATATATATAAGGTTCAAATATGGTTATGTGAAGGAATGGTTCTATGTAGATATACAGGGTTCATATATGGTCATAGGAAGGTATATTTCTATCTAGATATATATAGGGTTCATATATAATTATGTGAAGGTATGGTTCTATGTAGATATGCAGGGTTCATATATGGTTATAGAATGGTACGACTCTAGGTAGATATACAGGGTTCATATATGGTCATAGGAAGGTATGGTACTATATAAATAGATATATATGTTTATAGGAAGGTATGGTTTTAGGTAGACAGATATACAGGTTGCCTGTATGGTTATAGGAAGATATGGTTCTACATAGATATACGGTTAATATTTGGTTTCTTAAAGGAACATATATACAGGTTTCTTGTATGGTTATAGGAATATATGGTTCTATGTAGATATATAATGTTCATATATGGTCATAGGAAGGTATGGTTCTACGTAGATATACAGGGTTCATATATGGTCATAGGAAGGTATGTTTCTATATAGATATATATAGGGTTCATATATGGTTATGTGAAGGTATGGTTCTACGTAGATATGCAGGGTTTATATATGGTTATAGAATGGTATGATTCTATGCAGATATACAGGGTTCATATATGGTCATAGGAAGGTATGGTTCTACATAGATATACGGTTCATATATGGTTATAGCAAGGTATGGTTCTAGGTAGATATATAGGGTTCATATATCATCATAGGAAGGTATGGCTCTATGTAGATATATAGCGTTCATATATGGTCATAGGAAGGTATGGCTCTACACGGATATATATATATAAGGTTCATATATGGTTATGTGAAGGTATGGCTTTAGGTAGATATACAGTTTCAAATAATGGTTATTGGAAGGTATGGTTCTATGTAGATATACAGGGTTCATATATGGTTATAGGAAGGTATGGCTCTAGGTAGATATACAGGTTCAAATTTGGTTATTGGAAGGTATGGTTCTATGTAGATATACAGGGTTCATATATGGTTATTGGAAGGTATGGCTCTAGGTAGATATCAAATATGGTTATTGGAAGGTATGGCTCTATGTAGATATGCAGGGTTCATATATGGTTATTTGAAGGTATGGCTCTACGTAGCTATACAGGGTTCTATATGGTCATAGGAAGGTATGGTTCTACATAGATACATATATGGTTTACATATGGTTATGTGACGGTATGGCTTTACGTAGAATTATAGGGTTCATGTGTGGTTATAGGAAGTTATGGCTCTAGGTAGATATACAGGGTTCATATATGGTTATATGAAGGTATTGTTCTATGCAGATATACTGGGTTCATATATGGTTATAGGAAGGTATGGCTCTAGGTTGATATACAGGGTTCATATATGGTTATAGGAAGATATGGTTCTACGTAGATATATAGGGTTCATATATGGTCATAGGAAGGTATGGTTCTACGTAGATATATAGGGTTCATATATCGTTATGTGACGGTATGGCTCTACGTAGAAATACAGGGTTCATGTGTTGTTGAAGGAAGGTATGGTTCTAGGCAGACAGATATACAGGTTTCCTGTATGGTAGGAAGATATGGTTCTATAAAGAGATACGGTTCATATTTGGTTTCATAAAGGTATGGTTCTAGGTAGACCGATATACAGGTTTCCTGTATGGTTATATTAAGATATGGTTCTATGTAAATATATAGGGTTCATATATGATCATAGGAAGGTTTGGCTCTATGTAAATATATAGGGTTCATATATGATCATAGGAAGGTTTGGCTCTATGTAGATATACAGGGTTCATATAGGATCATAGGAAGGTTTGGCTATATGTAGATATATAGGGTTTATATAGGATCATAGGAAGGTATGGCTCTATGTAGATATATAGGGTTCATATAGGATCATAGGAAGGTTTGGCTCTATGTAGATATATAGGGTTCATATAGGATCATAGGAAGGTATGGCTCTATGTAGATATATAGGGTGCATATAGGATCATAGGAAGGTTTGGCTCTATGTAGATATATAGGGTTCATATAGGATCATAGGAAAATATGGTTCTATGTAGATATATAGGCTTCATATAGGATCATAGGAAAATATGGTTCTATGTAGATATATAGGGTGCATATATGATCATAGGAAGGTTTGGCTCTATGTAGATATATAGGCTTCATATAGGATCATAGGAAAATATGGTTCTATATAGATATATAGGGTGCATATATGATCATAGGAAGGTGTGGCTCTATGTAGATATATAGGGTTCATATAGGATCATAGGAAGGTTTGGCTCTATGTAGATATATAGGGTTCATATAGGATCATAGGAAGGTTTGGCTCTATGTAGATATATAGGGGTCATATAGGATCATAGGAAGGTTTGGCTCTATGTAGATATATAGGCTTCATATAGGATCATAGGAAAATATGGTTCTATGTAGATATATAGGGTTCATATAGGATCATAGGAAGGTTTGGCTCTATGTAGATATATAGGGTTCATATATGGTCATATGAAGATATGGTTCAATCTAGATATATAGGGTTCATATAGGATCATATGAAGGATTGACTCTATGTAGATATATAGCATTCATATAATATCATAGGAAGGTTTGGCTCTATGTAGATATATAGCGTTCATATAGGATCATAGGAAAGTTTGGCTCTATGTAGATATATAGCATTCATAAGATAGGTCATAGGAAGGTATGGCTCTACACGGATATATATATATAAGGTTCATATATGGTTATGTGAAGGTATGGCTTTAGGTAGATATACAGTTTCAAATAATGGTTATTGGAAGGTATGGTTCTATGTAGATATACAGGGTTCATATATGGTTATAGGAAGATACGGCTCTAGGCAGATATACAGGTTCAAATTTGGTTATTGGAAGGTATGGTTCTATGTAGATATACAGGGTTCATATATGGTTATTGGAAGGTATGGCTCTAGGTAGATATCAAATATGGTTATTGGAAGGTATGGCTCTATGTAGATATGCAGGGTTCATATATGGTTATTTGAAGGTATGGCTCTACGTAGCTATACAGGGTTCTATATGGTCATAGGAAGGTATGGTTCTACATAGATACATATATGGTTTACATATGGTTATGTGACGGTATGGCTTTATGTAGAATTATAGGGTTCATGTGTGGTTATAGGAAGTTATGGCTCTAGGTAGATATACAGGGTTCATATATGGTTATATGAAGGTATTGTTCTATGCAGATATACTGGGTTCATATATGGTTATAGGAAGGTATGGCTCTAGGTTGATATACAGGGTTCATATATGGTTATAGGAAGGTATTGTTTTACGTAGATATACAGGGTTCAGATATGGTTAAAGGAAGGTATGGTTTTACGTAAAATATATAGGGTTCATATATGGTTATAGGAAGGTATGGTTCTACGTAGATATATAGGGGTTAGTATACGGTTATAGGAAGATATGGTTCAATCTAGATATATAGGGTTCATATAGGATCATATGAAGGTTTGACTCTATGTAGATATATAGCGTTCATATAATATCATAGGAAGGTTTGGCTCTATGTAGATATATAGCGTTCATATAGGATCATAGGAAAGTTTGGCTCTATGTAGATATATAGCATTCATAAGATAGGTCATAGGAAGGTATGGCTCTACACACGATATATATATAAGGTTCAAATATGGTTATGTGAAGGAATGGTTCTATGTAGATATACAGGGTTTCATATATGGTCATAGGAAGGTATATTTCTATCTAGATATATATAGGGTTCATATATGATTATGTGAAGGTATGGTTCTATGTAGATATGCAGGGTTCATATATGGTTATAGAATGGTATGACTCTAGGTAGATATACAGGGTTCATATATGGTCATAGGAAGGTATGGTACTATATAAATAGATATATATGTTTATAGGAAGGTATGGTTTTAGGTAGACAGATATACAGGTTTCCTGTATGGTTATAGGAAGATATGGTTCTACATAGATATACGGTTAATATTTGGTTTCATAAAGGAACATATATACAGGTTTCTTGTATGGTTATAGGAAGATATGGTTCTATGTAGATATATAATGTTCATATATGGTCATAGGAAGGTATGGTTCTACGTAGATATACAGGGTTCATATATGGTCATAGGAAGGTATGTTTCTATATAGATATATATAGGGTTCATATATGGTTATGTGAAGGTATGGTTCTACGTAGATATGCAGGGTTTATATATGGTTATAGAATGGTATGGTTCTATGCAGATATACAGGGTTCATATATGGTCATAGGAAGGTATGGTTCTACATAGATATACGGTTCATATATGGTTATAGGAAGGTATGGTTCTAGGTAGATATATAGGGTTCATATATCATCATAGGAAGGTATGGCTCTATGTAGATATATAGCGTTCATATATTGTCATAGGAAGGTATGGCTCTACACGGATATATATATATAAGGTTCATATATGGCTATGTGAAGGTATGGCTTTAGGTAGATATACAGTTTCAAATAATGGTTATTGGAAGGTATGGTTCTATGTAGATATACAGGGTTCATATATGGTTATAGGAAGGTATGGCTCTAGGCAGATATACAGGTTCAAATTTGGTTATTGGAAGGTATGGTTCTATGTAGATATACAGGGTTCATATATGGTTATTGGAAGGTATGGCTCTAGGTAGATATCAAATATGGTTATTGGAAAGTATGGCTCTATGTAGATATGCAGGGTTCATATATGGTTATTTGAAGGTATGGCTCTACGTAGCTATACAGGGTTCTATATGGTCATAGGAAGGTATGGTTCTACATAGATACATATATGGTTTACATATGGTTATGTGACGGTATGGCTTTATGTAGAATTATAGGGTTCATGTGTGGTTATAGGAAGTTATGGCTCTAGGTAGATATACAGGGTTCATATATGGTTATATGAAGGTATTGTTCTATGCAGATATACTGGGTTCATATATGGTTATAGGAAGGTATGGCTCTAGGTTGATATACAGGGTTCATATATGGTTATAGGAAGGTATTGTTTTACGTAGATATACAGGGTTCAGATATGGTTAAAGGAAGGTATGGTTTTACGTAAAATATATAGGGTTCATATATGGTTATAGGAAGGTATGGTTCTACGTAGATATATAGGGGTTCGTATACGGTTATAGGAAGATATGGTTCAATCTAGATATATAGGGTTCATATAGGATCATATGAAGGTTTGACTCTATGTAGATATATAGCGTTCATATAATATCATAGGATGGTTTGGCTCTATGTAGATATATAGCGTTCATATAGGATCATAGGAAAGTTTGGCTCTATGTAGATATATAGCATTCATAAGATAGGTCATAGGAAGGTATGGCTCTACACACGATATATATATAAGGTTCAAATATGGTTATGTGAAGGAATGGTTCTATGTAGATATACAGGGTTCATATATGGTCATAGGAAGGTATATTTCTATCTAGATATATATAGGGTTCATATATAATTATGTGAAGGTATGGTTCTATGTAGATATGCAGGGTTCATATATGGTTATAGAATGGTACGACTCTAGGTAGATATACAGGGTTCATATATGGTCATAGGAAGGTATGGTACTATATAAATAGATATATATGTTTATAGGAAGGTATGGTTTTAGGTAGACAGATATACAGGTTGCCTGTATGGTTATAGGAAGATATGGTTCTACATAGATATACGGTTAATATTTGGTTTCTTAAAGGAACATATATACAGGTTTCTTGTATGGTTATAGGAATATATGGTTCTATGTAGATATATAATGTTCATATATGGTCATAGGAAGGTATGGTTCTACGTAGATATACAGGGTTCATATATGGTCATAGGAAGGTATGTTTCTATATAGATATATATAGGGTTCATATATGGTTATGTGAAGGTATGGTTCTACGTAGATATGCAGGGTTTATATATGGTTATAGAATGGTATGATTCTATGCAGATATACAGGGTTCATATATGGTCATAGGAAGGTATGGTTCTACATAGATATACGGTTCATATATGGTTATAGGAAGGTATGGCTCTAGGTAGATATATAGGGTTCATATATCATCATAGGAAGGTATGGCTCTATGTAGATATATAGCGTTCATATATGGTCATAGGAAGGTATGGCTCTACACGGATATATATATATAAGGTTCATATATGGTTATGTGAAGGTATGGCTTTAGGTAGATATACAGTTTCAAATAATGGTTATTGGAAGGTATGGTTCTATGTAGATATACAGGGTTCATATATGGTTATAGGAAGGTATGGCTCTAGGTAGATATACAGGTTCAAATTTGGTTATTGGAAGGTATGGTTCTATGTAGATATACAGGGTTCATATATGGTTATTGGAAGGTATGGCTCTAGGTAGATATCAAATATGGTTATTGGAAGGTATGGCTCTATGTAGATATGCAGGGTTCATATATGGTTATTTGAAGGTATGGCTCTACGTAGCTATACAGGGTTCTATATGGTCATAGGAAGGTATGGTTCTACATAGATACATATATGGTTTACATATGGTTATGTGACGGTATGGCTTTACGTAGAATTATAGGGTTCATGTGTGGTTATAGGAAGTTATGGCTCTAGGTAGATATACAGGGTTCATATATGGTTATATGAAGGTATTGTTCTATGCAGATATACTGGGTTCATATATGGTTATAGGAAGGTATGGCTCTAGGTTGATATACAGGGTTCATATATGGTTATAGGAAGATATGGTTCTACGTAGATATATAGGGTTCATATATGGTCATAGGAAGGTATGGTTCTACGTAGATATATAGGGTTCATATATCGTTATGTGACGGTATGGCTCTACGTAGAAATACAGGGTTCATGTGTTGTTGAAGGAAGGTATGGTTCTAGGCAGACAGATATACAGGTTTCCTGTATGGTAGGAAGATATGGTTCTATAAAGAGATACGGTTCATATTTGGTTTCATAAAGGTATGGTTCTAGGTAGACCGATATACAGGTTTCCTGTATGGTTATATTAAGATATGGTTCTATGTAAATATATAGGGTTCATATATGATCATAGGAAGGTTTGGCTCTATGTAAATATATAGGGTTCATATATGATCATAGGAAGGTTTGGCTCTATGTAGATATACAGGGTTCATATAGGATCATAGGAAGGTTTGGCTATATGTAGATATATAGGGTTTATATAGGATCATAGGAAGGTATGGCTCTATGTAGATATATAGGGTTCATATAGGATCATAGGAAGGTTTGGCTCTATGTAGATATATAGGGTTCATATAGGATCATAGGAAGGTATGGCTCTATGTAGATATATAGGGTGCATATAGGATCATAGGAAGGTTTGGCTCTATGTAGATATATAGGGTTCATATAGGATCATAGGAAAATATGGTTCTATGTAGATATATAGGCTTCATATAGGATCATAGGAAAATATGGTTCTATGTAGATATATAGGGTGCATATATGATCATAGGAAGGTTTGGCTCTATGTAGATATATAGGCTTCATATAGGATCATAGGAAAATATGGTTCTATATAGATATATAGGGTGCATATATGATCATAGAAGGTGTGGCTCTATGTAGATATATAGGGTTCATATAGGATCATAGGAAGGTTTGGCTCTATGTAGATATATAGGGTTCATATAGGATCATAGGAAGGTTTGGCTCTATGTAGATATATAGGGGTCATATAGGATCATAGGAAGGTTTGGCTCTATGTAGATATATAGGCTTCATATAGGATCATAGGAAAATATGGTTCTATGTAGATATATAGGGTTCATATAGGATCATAGGAAGGTTTGGCTCTATGTAGATATATAGGGTTCATATATGGTCATATGAAGATATGGTTCAATCTAGATATATAGGGTTCATATAGGATCATATGAAGGATTGACTCTATGTAGATATATAGCATTCATATAATATCATAGGAAGGTTTGGCTCTATGTAGATATATAGCGTTCATATAGGATCATAGGAAAGTTTGGCTCTATGTAGATATATAGCATTCATAAGATAGGTCATAGGAAGGTATGGCTCTACACGGATATATATATATAAGGTTCATATATGGTTATGTGAAGGTATGGCTTTAGGTAGATATACAGTTTCAAATAATGGTTATTGGAAGGTATGGTTCTATGTAGATATACAGGGTTCATATATGGTTATAGGAAGATACGGCTCTAGGCAGATATACAGGTTCAAATTTGGTTATTGGAAGGTATGGTTCTATGTAGATATACAGGGTTCATATATGGTTATTGGAAGGTATGGCTCTAGGTAGATATCAAATATGGTTATTGGAAGGTATGGCTCTATGTAGATATGCAGGGTTCATATATGGTTATTTGAAGGTATGGCTCTACGTAGCTATACAGGGTTCTATATGGTCATAGGAAGGTATGGTTCTACATAGATACATATATGGTTTACATATGGTTATGTGACGGTATGGCTTTATGTAGAATTATAGGGTTCATGTGTGGTTATAGGAAGTTATGGCTCTAGGTAGATATACAGGGTTCATATATGGTTATATGAAGGTATTGTTCTATGCAGATATACTGGGTTCATATATGGTTATAGGAAGGTATGGCTCTAGGTTGATATACAGGGTTCATATATGGTTATAGGAAGGTATTGTTTTACGTAGATATACAGGGTTCAGATATGGTTAAAGGAAGGTATGGTTTTACGTAAAATATATAGGGTTCATATATGGTTATAGGAAGGTATGGTTCTACGTAGATATATAGGGGTTAGTATACGGTTATAGGAAGATATGGTTCAATCTAGATATATAGGGTTCATATAGGATCATATGAAGGTTTGACTCTATGTAGATATATAGCGTTCATATAATATCATAGGAAGGTTTGGCTCTATGTAGATATATAGCGTTCATATAGGATCATAGGAAAGTTTGGCTCTATGTAGATATATAGCATTCATAAGATAGGTCATAGGAAGGTATGGCTCTACACACGATATATATATAAGGTTCAAATATGGTTATGTGAAGGAATGGTTCTATGTAGATATACAGGGTTCATATATGGTCATAGGAAGGTATATTTCTATCTAGATATATATAGGCTTCATATATGATTATGTGAAGGTATGGTTCTATGTAGATATGCAGGGTTCATATATGGTTATAGAATGGTATGACTCTAGGTAGATATACAGGGTTCATATATGGTCATAGGAAGGTATGGTACTATATAAATAGATATATATGTTTATAGGAAGGTATGGTTTTAGGTAGACAGATATACAGGTTGCCTGTATGGTTATAGGAAGATATGGTTCTACATAGATATACGGTTAATATTTGGTTTCTTAAAGGAACATATATACAGGTTTCTTGTATGGTTATAGGAAGATATGGTTCTATGTAGATATATAATGTTCATATATGGTCATAGGAAGGTATGGTTCTACGTAGATATACAGGGTTCATATATGGTCATAGGAAGGTATGTTTCTATATAGATATATATAGGGTTCATATATGGTTATGTGAAGGTATGGTTCTACGTAGATATGCAGGGTTTATATATGGTTATAGAATGGTATGATTCTATGCAGATATACAGGGTTCATATATGGTCATAGGAAGGTATGGTTCTACATAGATATACGGTTCATATATGGTTATAGGAAGGTATGGTTCTAGGTAGATATATAGGGTTCATATATCATCATAGGAAGGTATGGCTCTATGTAGATATATAGCGTTCATATATGGTCATAGGAAGGTATGGCTCTACACGGATATATATATATAAGGTTCATATATGGTTATGTGAAGGTATGGCTTTAGGTAGATATACAGTTTCAAATAATGGTTATTGGAAGGTATGGTTCTATGTAGATATACAGGGTTCATATATGGTTATAGGAAGGTATGGCTCTAGGTAGATATACAGGTTCAAATTTGGTTATTGGAAGGTATGGTTCTATGTAGATATACAGGGTTCATATATGGTTATTGGAAGGTATGGCTCTAGGTAGATATCAAATATGGTTATTGGAAGGTATGGCTCTATGTAGATATGCAGGGTTCATATATGGTTATTTGAAGGTATGGCTCTACGTAGCTATACAGGGTTCTATATGGTCATAGGAAGGTATGGTTCTACATAGATACATATATGGTTTACATATGGTTATGTGACGGTATGGCTTTACGTAGAATTATAGGGTTCATGTGTGGTTATTGGAAGTTATGGCTCTAGGTAGATATACAGGGTTCATATATGGTTATAGAATGGTATGACTAGGTAGATATACAGGGTTCATATATTGTCATAGGAAGGTATGGCTCTAGGTAGATATACAGCAAATATGGTTATTTGAAGGTATTGTTCTATGCAGATATACTGGGTTCATATATGGTTATAGGAAGGTATGGCTCTAGGTTGATATACAGGGTTCATATATGGTTATAGGAAGATATGGTTCTACGTAGATATATAGGGTTCATATATGGTCATAGGAAGGTATGGTTCTACTTAGATATATAGGGTTCATATATGGTCATAGGAAGGTATGGCGGCAAGTAATGGCTCTAGGTAAGATATACAGGGTTCAAATATGGTTATTGGAAGGTATGGTTCTATGTAGATATACAGGGTTCATAATTATATGGTTATAGGAAGGTATGGTTCTAGGTAGATATACACAGTTCATATCTGGTTATATGAAGGTATGGTTCTACGTAGATAAACAGGGTTCATATTATGGTCATAGGAAGGTAGATTTCTATCTAGATATATATAGGCTTCATATATGGTTATGTGAAGGTATGGTTCTACGTAGATATGCAGGGTTCATATATGGTTATAGAATGGTATGACTAGGTAGATATACAGGGTTCATATATGGTCATAGGAAGGTATGGTTCTATATAGATAGATATATGGTTCATATATGTTGATAGGAAGGTATGGTTTTAGGTAGACAGATATACAGGTTTCCTGTATGGTTATAGGAAGATATGGTTCTACATAGATATACAGTTCATATTTGGTTTCCTAAAGGTACATATATACAGGTTTCCTGTATGGTTATAGGAATATATGGTTCTATGTAGATATATAGGGTTCATATATGGTCATAGGAAGGTATGGTTCTAGGTAGATATATAGGGTTCATATATGGTCATAGGAAGGTATGGCTCTAGGTAGATATATAGCATTCATATATGGTCATAGGAAGGTAGGTCATACAAAGGTATGGCTCTACACAAATATATATATAAGGTTCATATATGTTTGTGAAGGTATGGCTCTTGGTAGATATACAGCAAATAAGGTTATTGGAAGGTATAGTTCTATGTAGATATACAGGGTTCATATATGGTTATTGGAAGGTATGGCTCTAGGTAGATATCAAATATGGTTATTGGAAGGTATGGCTCTAGGTAGATATACAGGGTTCATATATGGTTTTATGAAGGTATGGCTCTAGGTCGATATACAGTGTTCAAATATGGTTCTTGGAAGGTATGGCTCTAGGTAGATATACAGGGTCATATATGGTTATATGAAGGTATGGCTCTATGTAGATATACAGGGTTCATATATGGTTATTTGAAGGTATGGCTCTACGTAGATATACAAGGTTCTATATGGTCATAGGAAGGTATGGTTCTACATAGATACATATATGGTTCACATATGGTTATGTGATGGTATGGCTTTACGTAGAATTATAGGGTTCATGTGTGGTTATAGGAAGTTATGGCTCTAGGTAGATATACACGGTTCATATATGGTTATAGGAAGGTATGACTCTAGGTAGATACACAGGGTTCATATATGGTTATAGAAAGGTATGGTTCGATGTAGATATACAGGGTTCATATATGGTCATAGGAAGGTATGGTTCTACGTAGATAGATATACGGTTCACATATGGTTATGTGACGGTATGGCTCTACGTAGAAATACAGGGTTCATGTGTT
>JAWPHD010025132.1:0-17158 GCA_037043455.1 Cyrtodaria siliqua | reverse complement strand
ATATTCCGTTTTTACGCATATATGTTCAGTTCTTACGCATATATATTCAGTTCTTACGCATATATTCCGTTCTTACACATATATATTCCGTTCTTACGCATATATATTATTACACATATATTCCGTTCTTACACATATATATTCCGTTCTTACACATATATATTCCGTTCTTACATATATATATTCCGTTCTTACGCATATATATTCCGTTCTTACGCATATATGTTCAGTTCTTACGCATATATATTCAGTTCTTACGCATATATTTCGTTCTTACACATATATATTCAGTTCATACGCATATATATTCCGTTCTTACACATATATATTCCGTTCTTACACATATATATTCCGTTCTTAGGCATATATATTCAGTTCTTACGCATATATATTCATTTCTTACACATATATGTTCAGTTCTTACGCATATATATTCTGTTCTTACACATATATATTCAGTTATTACACATATATATTCAGTTCTTACGCATATATATTCTTACACATATATTCCGTTCTTACACATATATATTCAGTTCTTACACATATATATTCCGTTCTTACACATATATATTCCGTTCTTGCGCATATATATTCAGTACTTACTCATATTTATTCCGCTCTTACGCATATATATTCAGTTTTTACGCATATATATTCAGTTTTTACGCATATATATTCAGTTCTTACGCATATATATTCAGTACTTACGCATATATATTGAGTTCTTACACATATATATTCAGTTCTTACACATATATATATTCAGTTCTTACACATATATATTCCGTTCTTACGCATATATATTCAGTTCTTACGCATATATATTCCGTTCTTACGCATATATATTCAGTTCTTACGCATATATATTCAGTTTTTACGCATATATATTCAGTTCTTACATATATATATTTAGTTCTTACACATATATTTTCAGTTCTTACACATATATATTCAGTTCTTACACATATATATTCCGTTTTTACACATATATATTCCGTTCTTACACATATATATTCTGTAATTACACATATATATTCCGTTCTTACACGTATATATTCCGTTCTTACACATATATATTCCGTTCTTACACATATATATTCCGTTCTTACACATATATTCCGTTCTTACGCATAAATATTCCGTTCTTTCGCATATATATTCAGATTTACGCATATATATTCAGTTCTTACTCATATATTTTCAGTTCTTACACGTATATATTGAGTTCTTACACATATATATTCAGTTCTTACGCATATATATTCCGTTGTTACACATATATATTCCGTTCTTACGCATATATATTCCGTTCTTACACATATATATTCAGTTCTTACACATATATATTCAGTTCTTACACATATATATTCCGTTCTTACACATATATATTCCGTTCTTACAAGTACATATTCCGTTCTTACGCATATATATTCCGTTATTACGCATATATGTTCAGTTCTTACGCATATATATTCAGTTCTTACGCATATATTACGTTCTTACACATATATATTCCGTTCTTACGCATATATATTCTTACACATATATTCCGTTCTTACACATATATATTCCGTTCTTACACATATATATTCCGTTCTTACACATATATTCCGTTCTTACGCATATATATTCCGTTCTTACGCATATATATTCCGTTCTTACACATATATATTCAGTTCTTACACATATATATTCAGTTCTTACACATATATATTCCGTTCTTACACATATATATTCCGTTCTTACAAGTACATATTCCGTTCTTACGCATATATATTCCGTTATTACGCATATATGTTCAGTTCTTACGCATATATATTCAGTTCTTACGCATATATTACGTTCTTACACATATATATTCCGTTCTTACGCATATATATTCTTACACATATATTCCGTTCTTACACATATATATTCCGTTCTTACACATATATATTCCGTTCTTACACATATATTCCGTTCTTACGCATATATATTCCGTTCTTACACATATATATTCAGTTCATACGCATATATATTCCGTTCTTACACATATATATTCTGTTCTTACACATATATATTCCGTTCTTACACGTATTTATTCCGTTCTTACACATATATATTCCGTTCTTACACATATATATTCAGTTCTTACACATATATATTCACTTCTTACACATATATATTCACTTCTTACACATATATATTCAGTTCTTACACATATATATTCACCTCTTACACATATATATTCCGATCTTACACATATATATTCAGTTCATACGCATATATATTCCGTTCTTACACATATATATTCTGTTCTTACACATATATATTCCGTTCTTACACGTATTTATTCCGTTCTTACACATATATATTCCGTTCTTACACATATATATTCACTTCTTACACATATATATTCACTTCTTACACATATATATTCAGTTCTTACACATATATATTCAGTTCTTACGCATATATATTCTTACACATATATTCCGTTCTTACACATATATATTCAGTTCTTACACATATATATTCCGTTCTTACACATATATATTCCGTTCTTACGCATATATATTCAGTTCTTACTCATATTTATTCCGCTCTTACGCATATATATTCAGTTTTTACGCATATATATTCAGTTTTTACGCATATATATTCAGTTCTTAAGCATATATATTCAGTACTTACGCATATATATTGAGTTCTTACACATATATATTCAGTTCTTACACATATATATATTCAGTTCTTACACATATATATTCCGTTCTTACGCATATATATTCAGTTCTTATATATATTCCGTTCTTACACATATATATTCAGTTCTTACGCATATATATTCCGTTCTTACAGATATACATTCAGTTCTTACACATATATATTCCGTTTTTACACATATATATTCCGTTCTTACACATATATATTCTGTTATTACACATATATATTCCGTTCTTACACGTATATATTCCGTTCTTACACATATATATTCCGTTCTTACACATATATTCCGTTCTCACGCATATATATTCCGTTCTTTCGCATATATATTCTGTTTTACGCATATATATTCAGTTCTTACTCATATATTTTCAGTTCTTACACGTATATATTGAGTTCTTACACATATATATTCAGTTCTTACGCATATATATTCCGTTGTTACACATATATATTCCGTTCTTACGCATATATATTCTGTTCTTACACATATATATTCAGTTCTTACACATATATATTCAGTTGTTACACATATATATTCCGTTCATACACATATATATTCAGTTCTTACACATATATATTCAGTTGTTACTCATATATATTTCGTTCTTACACATATATATTCCGTTCTTACAAGTACATATTCCGTTCTTACGTATATATATTCCGTTCTTACGCATATATGTTCAGTTCTTACGCATATATATTCAGTTCTTACGCATATATTCCGTTCTTACACATATATATTCCGTTCTTACGCATATATATTCTTACACATATATTCCGTTCTTACACATATATATTCCGTTCTTACAGATATATATTCCGTTTTAACGCATATATATTCCGTTCTTACACATGTATATTCCGTCCTTTCACATATATTCCGTTCTTACACGTATATATTCCGTTCTTACACATATATATATATTCAGTTCTTACACATATATATTCCGTTCTTACACGTATTTATTCCGTTCTTACACATATATATTCAGTTCTTACACATATATATTCCGTTCTTACACATATATATTCAGTTCTTACACATATATATTCACTTCTTACACATATATATTCAGTTCTTACACATATATATTCACTTCTTACACATATATATTCCGTTCTTACACATATATATTCCGTTCTTACACATATATATATATTCAGTTCTTACACATATATATTCCGTTCATACACATATATATTCAGTTCTTACACATATATATTCACTTCTTACACATATATATTTGGTTCTTACACATATATATTCCGTTCTTACACATATATATATATTCAGTTCTTACACATATATATTCCGTTCTTACACGTATTTATTCCGTTCTTACACATATATATTCAGTTCTTACACATATATATTCACTTCTTACACATATATATTCACTTCTTACACATATATATTCACTTCTTACACATATATATTCAGTTCTTACACATATATATTCACTTATTTCACATATATATTCCGTTCTTACACATATATATTCAGTTCATACGCATATATATTCCGTTCTTACACATATATATTCCGTTCTTACACATATATATTCCGTTCTTACGCATATATATTCATTTCTTACACATATATGTTCAGTTCTTACGCATATATATTCAGTTCTTACACATATATATTCAGTTATTACACATATATATTCAGTTCTTACTCATATTTTATTCCGCTCTTACGCATATATATTCAATTTTTACGCATATATATTCAGTTCTTACGCATATATATTTAATACTTACGCATATATATTGAGTTCTTACAAATATATATTCAGTTCTTACACATATATATTCAGTTCTTACACATATATATTCCGTTCTTACGCATATATATTCAGTTCTTACGCATATATATTCCGTTCTTACGCATATATATTCAGTTCTTACGCATATATTTTCCGTTCTTACACATATATATTCCGTTCTTACGCATATATATTCTTACACGTATATATTCCGTTCTTACACATATGTATTCCGTTCTTATATATATTCCGTTCTTACACATATATATTCAGTTCTTACGCATATATATTCCGTTCTTACACATATATATTCCGTTCTTACGAATATATATTCAGTTCTTACACATATATGTTCAGTTCTTGCGCATAGATATTCAGTTTTACACATATATATTCCGTTTTTACGAATATATATTCAGTTCTTACACATATATGTTCAGTTCTTGCGCATAGATATTCAGTTATTACAAATATATATTCCGTTCTTACACATATATATTCAGTTTCTACACATATATATGCGGTTCTTACACATATATATTGCGTTCTCACACATATATATTCCGTTCTTACACATATATATTCAGTTCTTACACATATCCATTCACTTCTTAGACATATATATTCCGTTCTTACACATATATATTCCGTTCTTAAGCATATATATTCAGTTCTTACGCATATATTCAGTTCTTACGCATATATATTCAGTTCTAACGCATATATGTTCAGTTATTACGCATATATGTTCAGTTCTTACGCATATATGTTCAGTTCTTACGCATATATATTCAGTTCTTACGCATATATATTCAGTTCTTACACATATATATTCAGTTTTATGCATATATATTCAGTTCTTACGCATATATATTCAGTTCTTACGCATATATATTCAGTTCTTACGCATATATATTCAGTTCTTACATATATATATTTAGTTCTTACACATATATTTTTAGTTCTTACACATATATATTCAGTTCTTACACATATATATTCCGTTTTTACACATATATATTCCGTTCTTACACATATATATTCTGTTATTACACATATATATTCCGTTCTTACACTTATATATTCCGTTCTTACACATATATATTCCGTTCTTACACATATATATTTCGTTCTTACACATATATTCCGTTCTTACGCATATATATTCCGTTCTTTCGCATATATATTCAGTTTTACGCATATATATTCAGTTCTTACTCATATATTTTCAGTTCTTACACGTATATATTGAGTTCTTACACATATATGTTCAGTTCTTACGCATATATATTCCGTTGTTACACATATATATTCCGTTCTTACGCATATATATTCCGTTCTTACACATATATATTCAGTTCTTACACATATATATTCAGTTGTTACACATATATATTCCCTTCTTACACATATATATTCTGTTCTTACAAGTACATATTCCGTTCTTACGCATATATATTCGTTTTTACGCATATATGTTCAGTTCTTACGCATATATATTCAGTTCTTACGCATATATTCCGTTCTTACACAATATATTCCGTTCTTACGCATATATATTATTACACATATATTCCGTTCTTACACATATATATTCCGTTCTTACACATATATATTCCGTTCTTACATATATATTTCCGTTCTTACGCATATATATTCCGTTCTTACGCATATATGTTCAGTTCTTACGCATATATATTCAGTTCTTACGCGATATATTTCGTTCTTACACATATATATTCAGTTCATACGCATATATATTCCGTTCTTACACATATATATTCCGTTCTTACACATATATATTCCGTTCTTAGGCATATATATTCAGTTCTTACGCATATATATTCATTTCTTACACATATATGTTCAGTTCTTACGCATATATATTCCTGTTCTTACACAGTATATTATTCAGTTATTACACATATATATTCAGTTCTTACGCATATATATTCTTACACATATATTCCGTTCTTACACATATATATTCAGTTCTTACACATTATATATTCCGTTCTTACACATATATATTCCGTTCTTGCGCATTATATATTCAGTACTTACTCATATTTATTCCGCTCTTACGCATATATATTCAGTTTTTACGCATATATATTCAGTTTTACGCATTATATATTCAGTTCTTTACGCATATATATTCAGTACTTACGCATATATATTGAGTTCTTACACATTATATTTTCAGTCCTTACACATATATATATTCAGTTCTTACACATATATATTCCGTTCTCTACGCATATATATTCAGGTTCTTACGCATATATATCCGTTCTACGCATATATATCAGTTCTTACGCATATATATTCAGTTTTACGCATATATATTCAGTTCTTACAATATATATTTAGTTCTTACACATATATTTTCAGTTCTTACACATATATATTCAGTTCTTACACATATATATTCCGTTTTTACACATATATATTCCGTTCTTACACATATATATTCTGTAATTACACATATATATTCCGTTCTTACACGTATATATTCCGTTCTTACACATATATATTCCGTTCTTACACATATATATTCCGTTCTACACATATATTCCGTTCTTACGCATAAATATTCCGTTCTTTCGCATATATATTCAGATTTACGCATATATAGTTCAGTTCTTACTCATATATTTTCAGTTCTTACACGTATATATTGAGTTCTTACACATATATATTCAGTTCTTACGCATATATATTCCGTTGTTACACATATATATTCCGTTCTTACGCATATATATTCCGTTCTTACACATATATATTCAGTTCTTACACATATATATTCAGTTCTTACACATATATATTCCGTTCTTACACATATATATTCCGTTCTTACAAGTACATATTCCGTTCTTACGCATATATATTCCGTTATTACGCATATATGTTCAGTTCTTACGCATATATATTCAGTTCTTACGCATATATTACGTTCTTACACATATATATTCCGTTCTTACGCATATATATTCTTACACATATATTCCGTTCTTACACATATATATTCCGTTCTTAACATATATATTCCGTTCTTACACATATATTCCGTTCTTACGCATATATATTCCGTTCTTACGCATATATATTCCGTTCTTACACATATATATTCAGTTCTTACACATATATTCAGTTCTTACACATATATATTCCGTTCCTACACATATATATTCCGTTCTTACAAGTACATATTCCGTTCTTACGCATATATATTCCGTTATTACGCATATATGTTCAGTTCTTACGCATATATATTCAGTTCTTACGCATATATTACGTTCTTACACATATATATTCCGTTCTTACGCATATATATTCTTAACATATATTCCGTTCTTACACATATATATTCCGTTCTTACACATATATATTCCGTTCTTACACATATATTCCGTTCTTACGCATATATATTCCGTTCTTACACATATATATTCAGTTCATACGCATATATATTCCGTTCTTACACAATATATATTCTGTTCTTACACATATATATTCCGTTCTTACACGTATTTATTCCGTTCTTACACATATATATTCCGTTCTCTACACATATATACTTCAGTTCTTACAACATATAAATTCACTTCTTACACATATATATTCACTTCTCTACACATATATATTCAGTTCTTACACATATATATTCACCTCTTACACATATATATTCCGATCTTACACATATATATTCAGTTCATACGCATATATATTCCCGTTCTTACACATATATATTCTGTTCTTACACATATATATTCCGTTCTTACACGTATTTATTCCGTCTACACAATATATTCCGTTCTTACACATATATATTCACTTCTTACACATATATAGTTCACTTCTTACACATATATATTCAGTTCTTACACATATATATTCAGTTCTTACGCATATATATTCTTACACATATATTCCGTTCTTCACATATATATCAGTCTTACACATATATATTCCGTTCTTACAACATATATATTCCGTTCTTACATATATATTCAGTTCTTACTCATATTTATTCCGCTCTTACGCATATATATTCAGTTTTTACGCATATATATTCAGTTTTTACGCATATATATTCAGTTCTTAAGCATATATATTCAGTACTTACGCATATATATTGAGTTCTTACACATATATATTCAGTTCTTACACATATATATATTCAGTTCTTACACATATATATTCCGTTCTTACGCATATATATTCAGTTCTTACGCATATATATTCCGTTCTTACGCATATATATTCAGTTCTTACGCATATATATTCAGTTCTTACGCATATATATTCAGTTCTTACATATATATATTTAGTTCTTACACATATATTTTCAGTTCTTACACATATATATTCAGTTCTTACACATATATATTCCGTTTTTACACATATATATTCCGTTCTTACAGATATATATTCTGTTATTACACATATATATTCCGTTCTTACACGTATATATTCCGTTCTTACACATATATATTCCGTTCTTACACATATATATTCCGTTCTTACACATATATTCCGTTCTTACGCATATATATTCCGTTCTTTCGCATATATATTCAGTTTTACGCATATATATTCAGTTCTTACTCATATATTTTCAGTTCTTACACGTATATATTGAGTTCTTACACATATATATTCAGTTCTTACGCATATATATTCCGTTGTTACACATATATATTCCGTTCTTACGCATATATATTCCGTTCTTACACATATATATTCAGTTCTTACACATATATATTCAGTTCTTACACATATATATTCCGTTCTTACACATATATATTCCGTTCTTACAAGTACATATTCCGTTCTTACGCATATATATTCCGTTATTACGCATATATGTTCAGTTCTTAGGCATATATATTCAGTTCTTACGCATATATTACGTTCTTACACATATATATTCCGTTCTTACGGATATATATTCTTACACATATATTCCGTTCTTACACATATATATTCCGTTCTTACACATATATATTCCGTTCTTACACATATATTCCGTTCTTACGCATATATATTCCGTTCTTACACATATATATTCCGTTCTTACGCATATATATTCTTACACATATATTCCGTTCTTACACATAAATATTCAGTTCTTACACATAAATATTCCGTTCCTACACATATATATTCCGTTTTAACGCATATATATTCCGTTCTTACACATGTATATTCCGTCCTTACACATATATTCCGTTCTTACACGTATATATTCCGTTCTTACACATATATATTCCGTTCTTACACATATACATTCAGTTCTTACACATATATATTCACTTCTTACACATATATATTCAGTTCTTACACATATATATTCACTTCTTACACATATATATTCAGTTCTTACACATATATATTCACTTCTTACACATATATATTCCGATCTTACACATATATATTCAGTTCATACGCATATATATTCCGTTCTTACACATATATATTCCGTTCTTACACATATATATTCCGTTCTTACACGTATTTATTCCGTTGTTACACATATATATTCCGTTCTTACACATATATATTCAGTTCTTACACATATATATTCACTTCTTACACATATATATTCAGTTCTTACACATATATATTCACTTCTTACACATATATATTCAGTTCTTACACATATATATTCACTTCTTACACATATATATTCCGATCTTACACATATATATTCAGTTCATACGCATATATATTCCGTTCTTACACATATATATTCCGTTCTTACACATATATATTTCGTTCTTACGCATATATATTCAGTTCTTTCGAATATATATTCAGTTTTACGCATATATATTCAGTTCTTACGCATATATATTCAGTTCTTACACATATATATTTAGTTCTTACACATATATATTCAGTTCTTACTCATATATATTCCGTTCTTACACATATATATTCAGTTCTTACACATATATATTCAGTTGTTACACATATATATTCCGTTCTTACAAGTACATATTCCGTTCTTACGCAAATATATTCCGTTCTAAAGCATATGTGTTCAGTTCTTACACATATATATTCAGTTCTTACGCATATATTCCGTTCTTACACATATATATTCCGTTCTTACGCATATATATTCTTACACATATATTCCGTTCTTACACATATATATTCCGTTTTTACACATATATATTCCGTTCTTACACATATATTCCGTTCTTACGCATATATATTCCGTTCTTACGCATATATGTTCAGTTCTTACGCATATATATTCAGTTCTTACGCATATATTCCGTTCTTACACATATATATTCCGTTCTTACGCATATATATTCTTACACATATATTCCGTTCTTACACATATATATTCCGTTCTTACACATATATATTCCGTTCTTACACATATATTCCGTTCTTACGCATATATATTCCGTTCTTACACAAACATATTCCGTTGTTACGCATATATATTCTTACACATATATTCCGTTCTTACACATAAATATTCAGTTCTTACACATAAATATTCCGTTCTTACACATATATATTACGTTTTAACGCATATAAATTCCGTTCTTACACATGTATATTCCGTCCTTACACATATATTCCGTTCTTACACGTATATATTCCGTTCTTAGGCATATATATTGAGTTCTTACGCATATATATTCAGTTCTTACACATATATTCAGTTCTTACACATATATATTCCGTTCTTACACGTATTTATTCCGTTCTTACACATATATAGTCCATTCTTACACATATATATTCAGTTCTTACACATATATATTCACTTCTTACACATATATATTCAGTTCTTACACATATATATTCACTTCTTACACATATATATTCAGTTCTTACACATATATATTCACTTCTTACACATATATATTCCGTTCTTACACATATATATTCAGTTCATACGCATATATATTCCATTCTTACACATATATATTCCGTTCTTACACATATATATTCAGTTCTTACGCATATATATTCAGTTCTTACGCATATATATTCATTTCTTACACATATATGTTCAGTTCTTACGCATATATTTTCTGTTCTTACACATATATATTCAGTTATTACACATATATATTCAGTTCTTACGCATATATATTCTTACACATATATTCCGTTCTTACACATATATATTCAGTTCTTACATATATATATTCCGTTCTTACGCATATATATTCAGTTCTTACTCATATTTATTCCGCTCTTACGCATATATATTCAGTTTTTACGCATATATATTCAGTTTTTACGCATATATATTCAGTTCTTACGCTTATATATTCAGTACTTACACATATATATTCCGTTCTTACGCATATATATTCAGTTCTTACTCATATTTATTCCGCTCTTACGCATATATATTCAGTTTTTACGCATATATATTCAGTTTTTACACATATATATTCAGTTCTTACACATATATATTCAGTTCTTACACATATATATTCCGTTCTTACGCATATATATTCAGTTCTTACGCATATATATTCCGTTCTTACGCATATACATTCAGTTCTTTCGCATATATATTCAGTTCTTACGCATATATATTCAGTTCTTACATATATATATTTAGTTCTTATACATATATGTTCAGTTCTTACACATATATATTCAGTTCTTACACATATATATTCCGTTTTTACACATATATATTCCGTTCTTACACATATATATTCTGTTATTACACATATATATTCCGTTCTTACACATATATATTCCGTTCTTACGCATATATATTCAGTTCTTACGCATATATATTCATTTCTTACACATATATGTTCAGTTCTTACGCATATATATTCAGTATTTACACATATATATTCAGTTTTTACACATATATATTCAGTTCTTACGCATATATATTCTTACACATATATTCCGTTCTTACACATATATATTCAGTTCTTACACATATATATTCCGTTCTTACACATATATATTCCGTTCTTATGCATATATATTCAGTTCTTACTCATATTTATTCCGCTCTTACGCATATATATTGAGTTTTTACGCATATATATTCAGTTCTTACGCATATATATTCAGTACTTACGCATATATATTGAGTTCTTACGCATATATATTCAGTTCTTACACATATATATTCAGTTCTTACGCATATATATTCCTTTCTTACGCATATATATTCAGTTCTTACGCATATATATTCCGTTCTTAAACATATATATTCAGTTCTTACGCATATATATTCCGTTCTTACACATATATATTCAGTTCTTACACATATATATTCCGTTTTTACACATATATATTCCGTTCTTACACATATATATTCCGTTCTTACACATATATTCCGTTCTTACGCATATATATTCCGTTCTTTCGCATATATATTCAATTTTACGCATATATATTCATTTCTTACTCATATATTTCCAGTTCTTACACGTATATATTGAGTTCTTGCACATATATATTCAGTTCTTACGCATATATATTCCGTTGTTACACATATATATTCCGTTCTTACGCATATATATTCCGTTCTTACACACATATATTCCGTTCTTACACATATATATTCCGTTCTTACACATATATATTCCGTTCTTACACATATATTCCGTTGTTACGCATATATATTCCGTTCTTACACATATATATTCCGTTCTTACGCATATATATTCTTACACATTTATTCCGTTCTTACATGTATATATTCCGTTCTTACACATATATATATATTCAGTTCTTACACATATATATTCCGTTCTTACACGTATTTATTCCGTTCTTACACTTATATATTCCGTTCTTACACATATATATTCAGTTCTTACACATATATATTCACTTCTTACACATATATATTCAGTTCTTACACATATATATTCACTTCTTACACATATATATTCAGTTCTTACACATATATATTCACTTCTTACACATATATATTCCGTTCTTACACATATATATTCAGTTCATACTCATATATATTCCGTTCTTACACATATATATTCCGTTCTTACACATATATATTCCGTTCTTACGCATATATATTCAGTTCTTACGCATATATATTCATTTCTTACACATATATGTTTAGTTCTTACGCATATATATTCAGTTCTTAGACATATATATTCAGTTATTACACATATATATTCAGTTCTTACGCATATATATTCTTACACATATATTTCGTTCTTACAAATATATATTCAGTTCTTACACATATATATTCCGTTCTTACGCATATATATTCAGTTCTTTCGCATATATATTCAGTTTTACGCATATATATTCAGTTCTTACGCATATATATTCAGTTCTTACACATATATATTTAGTTCTTACACATATATATTCAGTTCTTACGCATATATATTCCGTTCTTACACATATATATTCAGTTCTTACACATATATATTCAGTTGTTACACATATATATTCCGTTCTTACACATATATATTCGGTTCTTACAAGTACATATTCCGTTCTTACGCAATTATATTCCGTTCTTACGCATATATGTTCTGTTCTTACACATATATATTCAGTTCTTACGCATATATTCCGTTCTTACACATATATATTCCGTTCTTACGCATATATATTCTTACACATATATTCCGTTCTTACACATATATATTCCGTTTTTACACATATATATTCCGTTCTTACACATATATTCCGTTCTTACGCATATATATTCCGTTCTTACGCATATATGTTCAGTTCTTACGCATATATATTCAGTTCTTACGCATATATTCCGTTCTTACACATATATATTCCGTTCTTACGCATATATATTCTTACACATATATTCCGTTCTTACACATATATATTCCGTTCTTACACATATATATTCCGTTCTTACACATATATTCCGTTCTTACGCATATCTATTCCGTTCTTACACATATATATTCCGTTGTTACGCATATATATTCTTACACATATATTCCGTTCTTACACATCAATATTCAGTTCTTACACATAAATATTCCGTTCTTACACATATATATTCCGTTTTAACGCATATATATTCCGTTCTTACACATGTATATTCCGTCCTTACACATATATTTCGTTCTTACACGTATATATTCCGTTCTTACGCATATATATTGAGTTCTTACGCATATATATTCAGTTCTTACACATATATATTCAGTTCTTACGCATATATATTCCGTTCTTACGCATATATATTCCACGTATATATTCCGTTCTTACGCATATATATTGAGTTCTTACGCATATATATTCAGTTCTTACACATATATATTCAGTTCTTACGCATATATATTCCGTTCTTACGCATATATATTCAGTTCTTACACATATATATTCCGTTCTTACACGTATTTATTCCGTTCTTACACATATATAGTCCATTATTACACATATATATTCAGTTCTTACACATATATATTCACTTCTTACACATATATATTCACTTCTTACACATATATATTCACTTCTTACACATATATATTCAGTTCTTACACATATATATTCACTTCTTACACATATATATTCCGTTCTTACACATATATATTCAGTTCATACGTATTCATATTCCATTCTTACACATATATATTCCGTTCTTACACATATATATTCAGTTCTTACGCATATATATTCAGTTCTTACGCATATATATTTATTTCTTACACATATATGTCCAGTTCTTACGCATATATTTTCTGTTCTTACACATATATATTCAGTTATTACACATATATATTCAGTTCTTACGCATATATATTCTTACACATATATTCCGTTCTTACACATATATATTCAGTTCTTACACATATATATTCCGTTCTTACACATATATATTCCGTTCTTACGCATATATATTCAGTTCTTACTCATATTTATTCCGCTCTTACGCATATATTTACAGTTTTTACGCATAAATATTCAGTTTTTGCGCATATATATTCAGTTCTTACGCATATATATTCAGTACTTACGCATATATATTGAGTTCTTACACATATATATTCAGTTCTTACACATATATATTCAGTTCTTACATATATATATTCCGTTCTTACGCATATATATTCAGTTCTTACGCATATATATTCCGTTCTTACGCATATATATTCAGTTCTTACGCATATATATTCAGTTCTTACGCATATATATTCAGTTCTTACATATATATATTTAGTTCTTACACATATATTTTCAGTTCTTACACATATATATTCAGTTCTTACACATATATATTCCGTTTTTACACATATATATTCCGTTCTTACACATATATATTCTGATATTACACATATATATTCCGTTCTTACACATATATATTCCGTTCTTACGCATATATATTCAGTTCTTACGCATATATATTCATTTCTTACACATATATGTTCAGTTCTTACGCATATATATTCAGTTCTTACACATATATATTCAGTTATTACACATATATATTCAGTTCTTACGCATATATATTCTTACACATATATTCCGTTCTTACACATATTTATTCAGTTCTTACACATATATATTCCGTTCTTACACATATATATTCCGTTCTTATGCATATATATTCAGTTCTTACTCATATTTATTCCGCTCTTACGCATATATATTCAGTTTTTACGCATATATATTCAGTTCTTACGCATATATATTCAGTACTTACGCATATATATTGAGTTCTTACGCATATATATTCAGTTCTTACACATATATATTCAGTTCTTACGCATATATATTCCGTTCTTACGCATATATATTCAGTTCTTACGCATATATATTCCGTTCTTACACATATATATTCAGTTCTTACGCATATATATTCCGTTCTTACACATATATATTCAGTTCTTACACATATATATTCCGTTTTTACACATATATATTCCGTTCTTACACATATATATTCCGTTCTTACACATATATTCCGTTCTTACGCATATATATTCCGTTCTTTCGCATATATATTCAGTTTTACGCATATATATTCAGTTCTTACTCATATATTTCCAGTTCTTACACGTATATATTGAGTTCTTACACATATATATTCAGTTCTTACGCATATATATTCCGTTGTTACACATATATATTCAGTTCTTACACATATATATTCCGTTCTTACACATATATATTCAGTTCTTACACATATATATTCAGTTGTTACACATATATATTCCATTCTTACACACATATATTCCGTTCATACACATATATATTCCGTTCTTACACATATATATTCCGTTCTTACACATATATATTTCGTTTTAACGCATATATATTCCGTTCTTACACATGTATATTCCGTCCTTACACATATATTCCGTTCTTACACGTATATATTCCGTTCTTACACATAGATATATATTTTCAGTTCTTACACATACACATATATATTCCGTTCTTACACGTATTTATTCCGTTCTTACACATATATATTCCGTTCTTACACATATATATTCAGTTCTTACACATATATATTCACTTCTTACACATATATATTCAGTTCTTACACATATATATTCACTTCTTACACATATATATTCAGTTCTTACACATATATATTCACTTCTTACACATATATATTCCGTTCTTACACATATATATTCAGTTCATACGCATATATATTCCGTTCTTACACATATATATTCCGTTCTTACACA
>JAWPHD010025131.1:0-17159 GCA_037043455.1 Cyrtodaria siliqua | reverse complement strand
GCTTCAAAACGAGCACGTGCAAGCATCTCATTGGCTTTTAAACAGTTGTCCAATAGGTTGTTACAGAGTATACATCACCTATGGTTGTCCAATAGGTTGTTACAGAGTATACATTAGGTTGTTACAGAGTATACATCACCTACGGTTGTCCAATAGGTTGTTACAGAGTATACATCATCTACGGTTGTCCAATAGGTTGTTACAGAGTATACATCACCTACGGTTGTCCAATAGGTTGTTACAGAGTATACATTAGGTTGTTACAGAGTATACATCACCTACGGTTGTCCAATAGGTTGTTACAGAGTATACATCACCTACGGTTGTCCAATAGGTTGTTCCAGAGTATACATCACCTACACTATACCTGTCCAATAGGTTGTTACAGAGTATACATCACCTACGCTATACCTGTCCAATAGGTTGTTACAGAGTATACATCACCTACGCTATACCTGTCCAATAGGTTGTTACAGAGTATACATCACCTACGCTATACCTGTCCAATAGGTTGTTACAGAGTATACATCACCTACGCTTTACCTGTCCATTAGGTTGTTACAGAGTATACATCACCTACGCTATACCTGTCCAATAGGTTGTTACAGAGTATACATCACCTACGCTATACCTGTCCAATAGGTTGTTACAGAGTATACATCACCTACGCTATACCTGTCCAATAGGTTGTTACAGAGTATACATCACCTACGCTATACCTGTCCAATAGGTTGTTACAGAGTATACATCACCTACGCTATACCTGTGTGTAGTAAGCTAATATAACATCTTGCTATCTGAGAGAGTTCTACCAAATTGTGGAATATCAGGTAAATTGCTATTAACGGGCACGTAGTGTTACAAAGCTGATGAGACATATTTCGAAAACAAATTCAGTTAATGTCTTGTATATATATGTAAACCCTTTTCGTGTCAAAGGTCATTAAAACACGTATATTCTACGCTGCATAAGTTATATGTGTTAACGATTGTTTGCATTTGTTACCCTCTTCTCGCATATATCGTTATGCATAGATCGTTATCAATGCTATTTTTAATTTGGCATTACTCACGATTTGTACACGTCAATTTCGGTTCCCATACTCCAGCTGATGAACATGTCGTGTATATTTCCCCTCCAGCAGGTAGGTGGCCATTGTGGCACTTGATCTTACTTCTTGATCCAAATTTAACCATGTTTCCGAATACCTCAGCATTGTCCACGGACAATGGTTGACATTCTGCGCAAAATAAACAGAAATACATGTATATAAATATATTTTAATTTCTGTGCACATGACACAAAACTGAAATAAGTAATAGATAGAGTATGGTGTATTTAAATGGGCTCTGAAAATCTTGAAAAAAGCTGAAAGAATTATCAAATTTGCAAAGAACATACATGGAGGCGGTCATCTTGGAACGATGACGTCATCGCGCCTTTTAACCATATATGGCATATTGACATATATTTTAAAGCAAAGAAAATCACTGCAAATTGACTAAAACTAAATATACAGATGTAAAATGTATAAATTGTATGATTATTTTTCATTTGCAGTGATTTTCTTTACGTTAAAAGACATTTTGACAATGTGCCACATATGGTAAAAAGGCGCGACGACATCATCGTTCCAAGGTGGCCGACTCCATTTATTTTTCAATAGGTCATATCTCCTTTATTTGTCATGGTATTTTGATAATTCTTTCAGTTTTTTTCAAGTTTTTCAGAGCCCTTTTAAATAAACCTTGTTTGAAAATAGTGCACCAACCCCTACAAAACCAAACATGTAACAAAGGGTAGACACAAGTTCAGTTCATAATGTTCAATGTCCGTTCAGTCCCATTAATATACAACATAGATATTACGAATAAGCATTAAAGTATACAAAGTTTTACTCTTCAAGAAAGTAATGACTTATAAATTATTTAAATAACCCCCTATGGAATGACACGTGCTTTTCGAATATATGATGAAACTACGTTGATTGTGTTATATTTTTAAATCGGATATCAATTTTAATGGCACTGCTGTATAAACGGATATAGAGCTGTTTAACGGTTCATCAACACATTATAATAAAGTTATTCAGAGCCGCCCAGGGAGAGGGGAAGCATATATATACTGAAAAAAAACCCGACCCTCACAAACCTATGTCGGGGTGAATAAATGGATCACCATTAATTTGGTGATTGAAATTAAAAAAAAAAAAATTCTTTAAATACCACACAAGTGATACGCCAAAACGCACCATTACATAACTAAGTTTAAAAAACCCGCCAGACCCGCATAACTCCCGAGCCCAGTAGTTTGTCAGGCCTGCATTTGCATTTCAGGACAGCAATGTCCTTGACAATCAGATGAAACCAGTATCTAACAATCGTGAACGCTCGGCCAATCCCGTCATTCTTCGGGATCCTGCCTCGTGTGTATATCGAGCTTCGGTATGTGCAAAATCATGACATTTAGTTAGCCGGAAGGCAACGGCACAGAAAATAGTGCACTGTTGCTATGTAAAGAATATGGCCGATTACCACACATGTTGATGTATAATTACTTTGCAAGTTTGGTTTTTACAATGCAGGTGGAGGTTTTATCACTGCTTTCATGTAAATAAACTACTGATGGAGCAAACAGGCTAAATGACATTGCAAACTGTGGATGATAACTTTGATTTTGAATGAAAATTTGTTTTGGTGGGAATCTAAGGCGCGATGACGTAACCAATATGGAAACCTTCGATTTGCATTCGAGTAATGCTGCGAAGCAGTGTACGAGATGTTGCGAATGGATCTAACAACTGTTAGTGGGATAGTTAAAGATACACCAGTTTTGCATTGAAATTATTTGTTTAGGATTTATCCACTTCCCGGCAACGTAGACGAGGCTATATAATATATGTCATTGTGCAAACATAATGGAATGTGTTCGTTAAACGACAAATTGCTGTGCGCTCTTTATTTGAGGCGTTTTTTATTTTGGCGAGACAATTGCGTCAGCCAATTCCTCTATTTGAGGTTGTTTTCGTGTTTATTTTACATCTGTTTCTGTAGGCCACGCAGCATATTGAATATCTTTATTTTCACCAAATTATCATTTTCAGTCTAATGTCTAAGCTGTGTTCCGTTTCCCCCATGTAGATTTAATGCAAACTTGACGGTAATAGTGTACGCTAATACTTGACATAAACTCTAAATCCTCTCCGTTAAGATAAAAAAATAAACATTCAAGCTTTAAAAGTGTTGGTAAAACATGTATGATGATTAACAATTACCGATTACTTCTCTTAAGTGTAAAGAAACGTACTGCTTAAATTACGTTATACTTACCTTTAACCTTACACCGCCTCAGGTCTCTGTCGCATGCTTCAATTTCCGAGCATTCATCGTTGCAAACCTGTTTAAGCTGTGAAATACATTAGCACGAATAATTTTGGTTAGTGTTTATTTTTAACTATGATTAAAACAGTATAAGAAATATCGTGTTTACACGAGGTTTAAATCAGCTTATACGAAGATATTTAAATGTCCGTGATGCCATGAATGAAATATAAACTTAAAAAAAAAGGTCCCATGGAATCATAGCACCCAAACGCAATGTCACTGTACCACAAACAAAGAACATATTTACTATATAATGAAAAGGACAATACACAACACAAAGAGTGGCGAAGACAGGGTTACCGACCTGGAACGGTCAGTAGACAATATGGCCCGCTGGTTAGCTTTTAAATCGATTTAAGGTGTACACAACCTCGCTATTATCTCGACTTCAGAGCGGAAATTGATAAGAAGTTGTAAATAAAACTACGTCCCATTAAATAGAAATCTCTAACAATAACTTCCACATCTAGGTAAATTAGGACACGATACGCGTAAATGTCATTGTAAATACATATATATGTAAAAACATAATTAGAAACACGTCAGGATGTATCAAGAATTGTACTAAACAACCACAGCAAAGAGACGCTCATAATACAACATAGACAAATAAGAGATGTTTATCAAGATAACAGTTATGTTCACATTTTGAACACTTGATACAAAATGTGTATGTCATGATTCCAAATGTTGTACTTTAGAGGTGTATGTTATTTAACATCAATTAAATTCAGCGGTGACACACTTAACATTAAATCGCTTTCTCACCAGTATAAAAGCAAATCTACGACAATTGAATTGAATTGAATGTTGTTTAACGGCTCATCAACACAGCATTTAAATAGGGTATTTTGGACTTTTATGGAGATTTTGATTGACCAAAACAGACTAATTCCTGAATTTTCAAAAACTTTCCGCAATAATTGTAGCTTTTGTTTTAATCGCGGAAAGGTAGGATGTCAACAGTTTCGATTCATTAGTAGTGGTACATCAACTTTAACTTGCTATAAACACGATTTGTGTGGATTTGTATGATGTTTCGTGTATAGAAGGGAGCTTATTCTGCATATTATTTACAGACAGCTTAATAGTCTCCAAAAAGAACACTTGCTGTGAAACAATTTTCCTTTCCCAGCAATGGTGTAGATAAGTAGAAGTGCTCGCTCGCTCTTCTTTCAATGTATTGATATAATGCAATCGTCAAACAGAAAGCTATTGTTGGAGGTTTGCAGGAAATAAAAGAAATATGCCAATAAAATAAAGTAAGCCTCTTTTCAGACCATATTAACAACATTATACACTAGAGCATGAAAGCCGATCAAAGCATAATGCCAATTTAATGAAGATCATGGGCAAATAAGCCAACAAATCACGATTTTCAATAAATGAGCTTTCAAACCTAAATGATAGTTGAAACACAAATTAAAATAATGATATCTGAACATATTCACATAGGACCTCCGAGAAGGCACTTTTGAAATAGAACACCAACCCATAGAGGCAAAATTGAGTTTAAAGAACCACATTTCAAAAACAGGGTTCACCCATAAATGTTTCTTAAATTTCCTTCCTTGGGGTCCAAGGTATGTTTTAATGAAATATTCCTTATTATTATTATTAGTACATAAAGAACGTTACATTAATTAAACCGGGCGGTCCCGTGTATCGGTCTATCCTCCGAGCACGTTAAAGAACCATAGGAATATATTCGGTAATAAGAATAGGGCACGGTTCCTGGATTCCTATGTATCCTTCCCCTCTCTCTGGGACGGCTCTAAATAACTTATAATGTGTTGATGAGCCATTAAACAACATTCAATTCAAGAGTGCGTAAGTAAAGAAGAAACACATATACTCCACAAAATAAATCCCTTCTTTATTTCAATCAGATCAAAGTTTGCATGGTGGCACGAGTTTAAATACACATTGCATACCAACAATGGAAACTGTTTCGTGTTTCTGTATTCTTTAGGAACATTTTACACACACAATTTTTTTTTAAAAGAATTGAGATTTTGAAAAGTCATTGAAATGCTTTTATTTCACCAAAAAATGTTATTTCGTATTATTTTCATGACTATTGATTCATACATTTGTCACTATTCTTTAGAATTACTTGACAGAAAAGCGTGCAGTGCCAAATATGAAACTAGGTATTGAACATTTACTTCATTTTGGATGGGGTAAAAATTCAGCGTTTTTCGAAACTGTTCGGTGTATACATTTAAACTGTCAAAGGTTAGTCAATTTGGGGGTAAATTTCGCGTCCATAGATCCGTTGGTATTGATTAAAAGTTATAAATAAATTGACAGCTTATTTTTATTCATATCTGTATAGTCTTTTAAAAGGAAAGTTAATTCAATATTAAATAAATAGTAACTCTTCTTCAAATTATTGAACACTTGTTCTTTTTCAAGAAAAAGCACAGAATTTTTTCAAGAAAAAGCACAGAACTACAATGCTTTGTATTTGACGTTATGTCAGCCATTTAAACAACAAGATGGATTTTACTTAAAAGTTGTATTTCTGTGCTTTTTCTTGAAAAAGACCAAGTGTTCGAAAATTTGAAGAAGAGTTACTATTTATTTAATAACTAATTTTTATTATTGTTGTTTTGGGGCAAATTAATGATTTGTAGAAATTATCAAAAATCTCGGACTCTTTTTAATTAACAGAACAACGTATATCAACATGTTGTTCTTTTATCTAATGCAGTAGACCTGACAATATCCAGTTTAATGCAAAATTGCTTACACATTCTGTGTAACCGTTTGAAAATGGTATGTAGTAATTTTCACTGGTAAGCATATGGAGAAATATTCTTTCGATCCTTAAAGGGGTTGATGCGCTATTTTCACACAAGTTTTGTTTTAATGGGCTCTAAACAACTTGAAAAAAGCTGAAATAAATATCAAAATGCCATGAAAAATAAAGGGTATATGACCTATTGAAATCTTGCAAAGAAACATAAATGGAGACGGCCAATTTTGAACGATGACGTCATATTCTTTCGGTCCTTAGCTTATTCTGAGGAGTATATTATGTGGCTTACCTTGGGATGTAAACAATGGGTTATTCAAGACAAACCAATATAATCGTCTTGTTTTCACTCTACCATTCAAAATATAAGGTTATATGACTTACTGCCGTGAAAGAATAAAGACAATGCAAATGTAAAGTGTTAAGGCTATGTTAAATTTGCGTGTGCTATTACGTATCTGGTATCAATACAATAATCTTTGTAAACATGAGGTTTTAATAGTAGTTACCCTATGCAACTTGTAGAAAAACGTCGTTACTATAGATATTTAATTAATTAGATAATGAATGGCCTAAATGAAATCGTTGAGAACTGACCAGACACCCTAATACATGACGAAAAATATTAAATAAAACGTTGTACTGTGGTCGGTGAAATTGTCTTTGATGTATGCATAGCATTAAATCGTTTAATTCAGGATAAACAAAGGAGATGGGGGCGATTTTCTATACCCTAACTTCCGATAAATGGAATTAAAGGTACGGTCAGGGTCACTAAGTACACCATACTACAAAACAGATTGAGTCTGTCTCCGCTTGTTGGTTTTTAAAGAAACCAAACTCTGTGAGACCAGACTCTATATATTGCTTATAGCAGATTGTGCCGTCATGGAAATATGACATCCCAAATACGAAAGGACAATTTTTGTTACTCGATTGTTACATCCCATCTCTTCTTGCACTACACAGTACATACCATTTTGCAAGTATGCCTTTAGAAAAAATAAAATAAGTTTCAAATAAATGTATACATACTACGTTCGTGAAGATATCGCTTCTTTTGATGAAAGCGCATGATGGGACCTGTACCTGACGTTTTCCGAAAGTCCCATTTGACAGTAATTCACACATTCTGAGATGGCTGACGTAGTTAACTGCCTTGCATTTTTTTCTGATATCACACTCCAAGGTACAATCGCTCAACGATACATCAAACAAAGTCAAAAACGATGTATCATCCGAAGTCGAACCCGTGGAATTCGCTGACATACATTTCCATTCTGTGATTTTGAAATTCTTATTTTCAGGTGTATCGAATAGCAAATAACACAGCACCGCTCTCTGAAACACGCAGCAGGAAATTATCAATCCCACAGCACTAACAGTTTTAATCAACATTGTTGTACTATACAGATTCATCTATATAAAATCAAAATGTTCACACGCAAATTACAACCTTTCACATTTAATAACGTTTATTGAGAAATTTTAGTTGGAGCATTCCGTCAGCGAATGACTACTCCCTGCTGTTTAATGATATATATTGCATTCTTTAATTCCAGGTAAATTATATGAACGTTTACAAAAGGTGTGCCAGATATGTTTTCAATATGTAACTACTTAAACTGCAAAACAGTTGTATAAATCCAATTAATTTAAAGTTATGTTTAAAAAATAACACTTTGTTCCTATTGCCGATAATTACTTTTTATCGCTAAGCTAACATTTTAAATGAAGCTGAGATAATAAAAGAAAAAACAAACGATACGCGAAATTTTCCAGTTAACGAAATACCATTTTACCGTATAATGTATGCATTATACCTGAGCTCAATTCTAAATATCGTAAAAACGAACTATGATTGGCAATTATGTAATAATATCTAGCCAAATGTGTCCTGGCACGGGTCGATGGATGACAAATAGCAAACGTGACTTTGTTAATAGCCAATTGTATTTTCAGACGTTTATTCTTTAGAGCGGCACTGATAACTGAATATATATTCAGATTGATATTATAATCTGATCCGCTTGCGTACCTGCTTATTCATAGTTATGAACATGACATGTTCAACCATTAATGTTTCATTGTAATATCAAAGACATATTAACTCGAAATTGTTATTGTCCATGGGACAAACACGTATGGCTCCCCCACTCGCCCGAACAGGCATAATTGACGACTCTAGGTCCAACCGTTCTCTATTGATCTGAGATCGTTTGGATATTCAATATCCCTGTGACTGTATCTACTATCTGTATCAGTAAGGCCACATAAAAAAATATGTGTGGTTCAGGTAACCCGACCGACCCTATTTTTTTAAGAGGCCGACCCTAAAACTTTTTATGCAAAAATTAAAAAAAATTAAAAAATTAAAAAAAAAATTAAAAAATTAAAAAATTAAAAATTAAAAAAAAATAATTTAAGGGTGCCCTCTGGTGAATATCAGAACAGTAAGAATTTTTAATTTCCCTGTTTTTTTGAAGACTAACATATTACTAGTTAGTTTCTGGAAAAATAATGATGGGTCGGTGATTTAACTTTTTCGCAAAATTAATCTTTAGTAATACACTCTCACAGTGTGGTTTTAAATTCTGAATCAGCTGCAAATTGTGTATGGCAACTTATATGTGTGTTGTGTGGTTTGCAGAACAGGTATCGATTTTCCGTCTTTTTTAATGTAATAGTTCATACTTTAGGACGAAAAATTAAGGGTTGTGGTATTGTTATCACCATCTGAAAAATTATTACATCCCTTGTCATTGCATTTTTAAATTTGTGATCAATCAATTTTTCATGATAAAGGAACAGTAAACTTTTTGAGATATTTTGTCTACAATATATACAAGACCTGAGTTTTAAAATGAAAAAATAAAAATTGGGGGTCGGTGTGCATATAAGAAAGATATTCAATAAAAACTGAGAAAAAAATGTGCTTTTTTAGATTTCGACGAGCTCTGACATATAACGGCATAGGTCTGTAACAAATAATAGGAACAATACTTTTTATTGCTGTCTCTGTATATCCTAACACATGTCTTTGTAATAAAGTTTAAATTAAGTGAATATCTTAAACGGTTTTTGAGAAATACCATCTTTTGTACCCCTACCCCCCATTTTGGCTTATGTTAAAAATTGTCAATTTTGGGCACAAAATGTGAGGTCAAAAAAAAAATCTAAAAAATGTTCATTTTTTTTGCACTAAAATATCCCTATTGGGCATTAGTTTGTTACTGTATTATTATTTTTTCCAGTTTTATTATAATGTTTGAAATATAACAAATGTAAATTTCCGGAAGTGCAAAAATCCAAAACCTCAGCAGTGGCCACTCTTAAAAAAAATAAAAAAAAAATTTAAAAAAAAAATTTAAAAAAATTTAAAAAAAAAAATCAACAAAAAAAAAATCAATAGGGGTCATCTACTGGTCATGACAACCATCCTTTCAAGTTTGAGGACCCTAGGTCCAACCATTCTCTAGTTATTGATCGGACATCGTTTTGATAGTCAATGTCACCGCAACCTTGACCTTTGACCTAGTGACCCCAAAATCAATAGTGGTCATCTACTGGTCATGACCAACCATCCTTCCAAGTTTGAGGACCCTAGGTCCAACCATTCTCTAGTTATTGATTGGACATCGTTTTGATAGTATATGTCAAAATGTGAGGTCAAAAAAAAAATCTGAAAAATATTCATTTTCTTGCACTAAAATATCCCTATTGGGCATTAGTTTGTTACTGTATAATTATTTTTTCCAGTTTTATTATAATGTTTGAAATATAACAAATGTAAATTTCCGGAAGTGCAAAAATCCAAAACCTCAGCAGTGGCCACCCTTAAAAAAAATAAAAAAAATATTTAAAAAAAAAAATTAAATAAAAATTTAAAAAAAAATCAACCAAAAAAAATCAATAGGGGTCATCTACTGGTCATGACAACCATCCTTTCAAGTTTGAGGACCCTAGGTCCAACCATTCTCTAGTTATTGATCGGACATCGTTTTGATAGTCAATGTCACCGCAACCTTGACCTTTGACCTAGTGACCCCAAAATCAATAGTGGTCATCTACTGGTCATGACCAACCATCCTTTCAAGTTTGAGGACCCTAGGTCCAACCATTCTCTAGTTATTGATTGGACATCGTTTTGAGAGTCAATGTCACCGCAACCTTGACCTTTGACCTAGTGACCCCAAAATCAATAGGGATCATCTACTTGTTATGACCAACCATTCTCTAGTTATTGATCAGACATCGTTTTGATAGTCAATGTCACCGCAACCTTGACCTTTGACCTAGTGACCCCAAAATCAATAGGGGTCATCTACTTGTCATGACCAACCATCCTTCAAGTTTGAGGACTCTAGGTCCAACCATTCTCTAGTTATTGATCGGACATCGTTTTGATAGTCAATGTCACCGCAACCTTGACCTTTGACCTAGTGGCCACAAGATCAATAGGGGTCATCTACTTGTCATGACCAACCATCCATCCAAGTTTGAGGACCCTAGGTCTAACCATTCTCTAGTTATTGATCGGACATCGTTTGTGACACAGACCTACAGACACGCAGACACGCAGACCTACAGACAGACAGAAAGCACAAAATCAATATGGCTCCCCTACCACACTTTGTGTGGGGGAGCCATAATAAACAGATAGGAAACTTCCTATCTTAACCAATGAAGTAACCAAAATATCACGTGGCACCTTAACTTTTCCTTCTATCTTCTCTCTCAATTAATCACCGATTTTGATGAGAATACATTCAAAAGATTCATAGTGAATAGCAAAATGGTATTATAATAATTTATGCTTATTTTCAAAAACTGTTTAAAGTTTAAAATGTCATAATTTTTCGCTTTTCATTTAAAAATCGACATAGTCAAAGTTTCCATTAAACTCCTGTTTTGCTCTCAAAGTAAAAGAAAACAAATACTATCATTGGAAAGAAAATTAAATTTGTGATGGTATTTGGCTTGAATGAAATCTGTATCTATAAAACTCTTCATGATATGTGTGTTTTAATTTGGGAAATATTTTGTGAAATTTTCGAACTGTGCTACTTGAAATTTACACAATTCTCATAGTGTCCAATCTATTTGTTATTAGGTCTGTGGTAATATGCAGAGCATCAAAGTGCATCCATGATTTCAGAAGCAACACAAGTAGGTATAGAACTCGAACAGGAAATGAAGCATTCAAGGACAACTAGAAACACGCATCGTAAAAAAAACACAATTAGATAGATCAATTCTGTACATAGGAGGAAAGGTTTGCAACACTATAAACATAATAGGGTTGACAATAGGACCAGTCAATTGCAAAACACGCCGCTTGGGGTGTGGATGGGTTTAAACCAGGTTCTAGGGTGCACCAAACCTCAGTCTTACCCTATTGTCATCCCAATAAAACGGGACAGTGTAAATAAAGATATCCCCGCCAGGCTATATCCTCTAACAAACGAGGCAGCGTTAATAGACAATGTAATAATAATACAGAGATGACATTGTGAATATGAATATTGAAAAACACGCCTAGAAAGCCATAAAGTAAGTACTCAGTGATTTGGCAGAAGCAATAGAATAAAAATAATAAAACAACAAGATCACGGCAAGACAAGATTGAAGACGAACGTCAAACGTTACCGGCCTTTCAGGATTTAGGCAGACGTCATCATAGCGTCCGCAATCCGTCTGGTCATCGCACAATCAAAGACGAAAGCACCTGTGTTTATCTCAGGTAGCAGTATTGTTAACACCCCCTATTTGTCCAAGTGATTATTTTGCAAAATTAAGCATGTTAAAAAATAACTTATTCAGTTGATGCAAACGAACTGTACAGTAAACAAATGATCTAAACTATTCTTTTAAACTGGATAAATACTGAAAAGTGGATCATTTGGAACACAAACAAAAGAGAAAAATAGCTGACTCTGTATGAAAAAAGAACAACTCTGTTTTATCGGACCTGTTCGTGAGAGTTAATATCAGATGCAACACTTCTCACGCAATCCCGGTATTCTACTTTAAAGCCGCAAATAGTGTGTTCGATAATCCCAATGGTCCAGTGAGTAACACTACTACTGACGAGAAGCCAATTTTAAAATATTTTTTCAAAAACAGTCATTTTAGAATTATTTTATATTTAGAACTTTGTGATTCTTGGTTTCAAGAAACTCATTACTCAATGAGAGATACAAACAATCTTAATGTTACCTATAGCTCATTGTTCACATGTTGCATTGCGTGTTTATTATTGATTTGGACTTGAAGAACAGCTTCAATTAATATAGATGCAAACATGTTTATCATTTATGCAAATGTTTTATGCAAATTCATTTATGATGCCATTTGGACTGTTCTCATTTTGACTGTTTTAGTGGGGAATCTTTTGGAACAATCTTTGGCAGGATGCACACAGACACTTGGAGCAATTCAGGAGTTCAATTCAGTTTAGATGATTAGTATTCAGTAAAAAGTTAATTTTGAATTGGATGCTTTTAAAAATATTAATCACATTTGTGAGAGGATTTGCTTATTATTGTGGTGCACATAATAACAGTTAAATTGGATATTTGGACTAAACCGGAAATATTGGATTTACTTATTATTGTGCTGATGTTGCATTGCATATTTATTATTGATTTGGCCTGGAAGAACAGCTAAAATTAGTATAGATGTAAACGTGTTTACCATTTATGCAAATTATTTACGCAAATTCGTTTATGATGAAATTTGAACTATTCTCATTGGACTGTTTTAGTGGAGAAGCTTTTGGAACAATTTTTGGCAACATATAATCAGACTCAGGGAGCAGCTCAGGAGTTCAGTTCAATTTAGAAGGTTAGTATTCCGTAAAAAGTTAATTTTGAATTGGATGCTTTTAAAAATATAAAATAAATTTGTGAGAGGATTTAATTGGATATTTGGACTAAATCGGACATATTGGAAATTAATTTTGACTGAAAGAGACACTAACTGTTTTGGATTAAAGAGACAATTACTGTTTTGGATTAAAGAGACACTTGCTAATATGAATTAAAGGAACATTGGATAATTTATTTTGACTTAATTAAAAAAATTGACATGAATGAAAAACTGGATTTTTGTATTCTGTAAGTGAATATTTAATGCATATACATTTGTTAAATATATTTTTGTGTTGCTGGTTTTGCTTCCTTTCTCGATACATTTAAAACTAATAACTCTTAATCTGTATCTCACAGCAATGTAAAGGCTCAATCAGTGCTCAGAACTCAATGAGTTGTATCATAATGGCATGTCGTGATGTCATAATACCGGTATGTGATGTCATTATACCAGAAAGTGATGTGTGATGTCATTATACCAGAAAGTGATGTCGTGATAGAAACAACCAAATGAAAATATGAATGAAGCATTCTGATTGGTTCAGTGATAAAAATTAGGACCAATACAACCTGTTAATATAGCGAGGTGGAGAAACTCAATACATTCTCAGAACTGATTGACATTTTACTCCACATTGAGTAATGAGGTTTTTAAAATCCACAGCCGCAACATTCTAATAATAAAATCATTCTTAAATTGTTTAGTATACAGTTTTGAGTGGCGGACAAAAGGACAACCTTACCATATTTTTTTATTTTCAGACGAATCACAAAATATCACTACAGTGATTAGAACAACAAATACAATGTTCGTCTGCTCTGACTGAATCATTGTCAATACAAAAGTCGCGTGACCAAAATATTCAAACGTTACTGTCCATCAAAAGTTACGTATAAATCACCACCATGCTTATGCGTTTTTCGTAGTTTTTTTCTCTTTTCAGAATACTGTATGCACTTTTGAAAGATGATGTCATTACTGTAATGATGTAAGAATCAGAAAAGTGTGTTGTATGCATAAATTTTGAAGGTTTTGATAATGTTCAGCCAAATCTGATCATTGTCAACCGTTTTCAATGTGAAATATGTGTCAAATGGTTGCATATACGATTCTGAAAGTATACGGAAGTTGTCATGCTGTGGGATATTTCTTTGTGCCAAAGATGCAAATGAATACAAAACTGTTGTATTTTAGTTAGTTGATAATTTCTAGTTTAGTGCAACGTTACATTTTGGTCAAAACTATACGCATAGAAGAAAAGAAAGGATTGTCAATGTTCAATATGTCATCCGAATACCGAGAGGTGTCATTAAAGGCTTCAATTACATCTGCCTGAGTGTCGGATGAGATTCAACATGAAATCTCTTTCAAAGCATTACAAGAACAAATCTGCGACAAGAGATGCACAGTATGCAAATTATGAAACATGTGGCATAGTTCACCGGACATGAACGGTGGATACTCTCCATTATGTTTAACAAACAGACAAACTTAAGTGGAATGCTTTTTTTGTGTGTCCATTACAATTAAAGGTATGCTTTTGTCTTCGAAAACTCATGACGCCGGGATAGCGGTTAAATACAATAAATATCGGCATGGTCTTTCACAAATAATGAACTATGCTTGATTTTACCGTACCGACAAATGTCTTCACTTTCTTCACAGTTAATAAGTTTCATAATTATGAAAACTAGTGAAAACAAAAAAGAAGTTATGTGTATACATAGTCGCTCTTAGACAGTTATGCTTAAACAGAATGCGATAAAATAACTGTATGAAAGTAGATATACAAATCAAACAGGAAAAGTAGATTCAAGGTCGTCAGTCAACCACAAACACAAAAAGAACAACTATATATAAAGATGAATAAACGGCAAGATAAGACATCACAAACACATAAGGTTGACAATAGGGCTACCGCATTGGAACGGTCAGTGGCAATAAAGGCCGCTGGTGATTTAAACCAGGTTCTAGGGTGTACCAAACCTCACTCTTACCCTATTGTCACCCCAATAAACAGGACAGTGGAAATAAAGGTATACCTGCCGGGTTATAATCTCTAACTAACAAGGCAGCATTGATAGGCAATATAAGTAAAACACATAAATGATCATGTATATATAATTTAAAACACAGAAGCCTAGAAATTAAAAGAATTAAGCACAAAGTAAGTACTCAATGGCTTGGCAGAAGCCAGATCAACAAGAGAACAAACCGGAAGCCTAGAGATTAAAAAAAACAAGCCTCAAAGTAAGTACTCAATGACTTAGCAGAAGCCAGAGCAACAAGAGAACAAACCGTTAAGGGTACGACGAGACAAGATATAAAGACAAATATCAAACGCTACGTCCTATATGAATTTAGGTAGATGTCGTCATAGGGTCCACAATCAGAGAGGAAGGCACAGTGGCGAACTGTAAATGGGTCAACCACTAAACATGTAGTGCGTTGCAAAATGATAGGGTCATAACTTCTTCTGATAAACTTTTAACAATTTAATAAAGATTGTATGGAAATGATTATGACCAAGGAGCTTATGAAGTTTGTAAATCACATCACCATTGAAGTCAGATTGTGATAGTCCTTGTCGCAGAAGATTTTATAAGAAAAGTTTTTCGAAGTTTATCTTAACGGTAACCCTGCTGGTGTAGCTTTTTAGTTATGCAAATATTACGAATATTAAATTCCTCAAAACGACTACAAAAAAGAGTATGATAATGGACCTTTGGAAACGGCCGAGCACGACACATACGAAATATTGCAGTCTGGTTTTGATTGAGACTGTTCATGAGCGGTAGTGAAATATGCTAGCTACCGCTCACGCCCTCTACCACCGGGTTGGGCAGAACTCAATATTCAAGCTCTAGAGAAACGAATAAGTTGAGAAATATAGACCCCATAAGAAGTAGCTCGGGAAACATCCCTATCAAAATGGGGATAATTAACAATTAAAATCATCTCTCTTGTCATAGATTTTACTAATTATTCCGCCGTTTTCAATGTAAATCAAGAAAAGAAGCGACAATATCAGAAATATTAACTTTGCTGAGTTGAAGTTCCTAGGATAGATATTATTAACCATAGTAGAAAAGAAAGGATTTTCAATGTTCAATATGTCATCCAAATACCGAGAGGTGTCATTAAAGGCTTTGGTGCATTTTAAAATGTATGTAGTCTGGCTAGTTTCGTGAGGAGTATATTCGCACTATCGTCATTATGTTATACAATTCGGATGTTACCTTTTATGTTCGATAAATTACTTTAGAACCAGTTGAATGATTTTCACAATTTCCAGCTTTGTACTTTCAATATTAACGTCAATTTTTGGGTAATAGGTCAAATGTGAAATTTCAAATATCTGACGTTTTTTCATAAAACGCCATGCACAAACATAATTTCTTTGTGTTTTCCATATTAAAGAACCGACGATAAATGCCGAAACTTCACCTAAAATGAACTGGTTTGGTCGCCCTCGGCAAAAACGATAAACGCTATAAAAAAACATTAGAAACAGGGTAATTCTTCTTCCGCATTGAAAGAAAACACACCTTTGAACTTTGACAATAAACGGCGTGCATCTCCAACAACAGCTACATTAAACAAGAGAGACACAGTATGCAACACAGGAACATAATTACAGGACAATATGTCGAGGAACTTTGTAAATGTGCTTCAATGACGATCTAAATGGATATGTTAGCTGAACAGAACTTCTTTTGCCAAAGCTTTTAACTGCATTTCAATCTACTGGAATGGTAAATTATCTAAAAAGAAATTCTTCAACATCTGGGACTTTTGATTTAAAAGATATAGCTTCTGTTCTGCGATGTTTTACCATTTATGTCGATTGAAACACATGCCAAATTCGCTATATAATATCAGTTACTATGCAATTATGGTACCTGGCTCATCTATTGTTTCAGGGACGATTGCAAAGGTTTTTATCTGGACAACAAGCAGCAGGGGACACTTACCGCTGGAGCAGGTGAAAAGGGTTATTTTAAGGAATATAAAAAGATCGGACAGGGAAAGTAGCATTCAAGAGGACAGTCAACCACAAAACACAGAAACAAACACGCAAACAGACAAACAAGAAGGCAAAGTAATATTAAATGCAAACGACACCACAAACACAAAAGGG
>JAWPHD010025130.1:0-17165 GCA_037043455.1 Cyrtodaria siliqua | reverse complement strand
GACCCGAACACAAAACTTCAAAGTATGTCACCTTGACCTTGTGGTTGCAGGTGATCAGAAATATGATGGAATGTTTTTGTACGACCTTAGTAATCAACAAATAACATATGAAAGTAATTCCTGAAAGCATTTTCAGATTATGAGCAAAAAATATAACTTTAACATTTTACTGAAAGCAGACTTAAACGCAAAACTTCCTTGTGGTCGCAGGTGATCAGAAATATGACAAAATGTTTCTGTACGACTTTAGTAATCAACAAATAAAATATAAAGGTAATTCGTGAAAGCATTTTGAGAAAATGAGAGAAAAATATTACTACATTTTACTGAAAGCAGACCTAAAAGCAGAAGTTCTTGACTTTATACTTGTGGTCGCAGGTGATCAGTAATATGACAGAATGTTTTTGTACGACCTTAGTAATCAACAAATAAAATATGAAAGTAATTTGTGAAAGCATTTTGAGAATATGAGTAAAAATAATGGAAGGACAGATGCACACACGCACGCACAAACGGAATAGAGGAAGGAACCACCTTGCAAAGGGCCATGTTTAATAGGGCCATAAACAAAGGGGCCATAAAAATAAAGGACCAAACGGAGTAAAGATAAAAGTAAAGGGCCATCAATAAAGGAAAATGGCCACTTCTTTTGGAAAAAGGCCCCTCTATTTTTGTCAAAGTATCTGTACAAATTTGTCCAAATGAACTTGGACAGCCTAGGGAGGGTGAAACCCTTTTCAAAACTATTTGGATTTTGATCTCTGGCTCTTTGCTATCATTTGAGCACAAAAACAGTAGGCAAGGCCCCTTGTTGGAAAATGACCCTTTCCATCAACAAAATGATCTCAACAGTTTCCAAGTCAGGACCCAGGGGTAATGCCCCCAGGGGTTTTGGATATGTGTATATGAAGTTTGGAAACAATCCATTCGAAACTGTTTAAGAAATGCAAGTCATAACAAGAGGCCCTAGAGGGCCTATATCACTTTACTGGCTGTACAAATGTGTTGGTACTCAACTGAAAAACAAAGCTTCCATGCTTTAAACAAGAGGGCCTAAAATGGCATTAAATGCCCTGAATTGCTCACCTGACAATCTTAGCAAAGATGAACAAGAGCTGTCCGATGACAACAATGTTTCTCACTGATTTATAATATTTTAGTGTAATTAATATTAATGATTGAGCAAATGCAAGTTATGCAGAAAAACTAGTGGGATGTTGTGATTTTAAAACATTCAGATTGTCGTGTGTCCCTTTAAGAGAATTTATAATACAGATTCCATGAAATTAATAAATAAGTTGAACAAGAAAAATATTGTTATTTGTTTGTTTCTAGAATCTTTACAAAATATAACTGCACATGTTGGATTAGTTGAAAATTAAGTTCATGTTTACTGTCAACTTGAAATGTTAATACCATAGCTAATCAGAGGCTGCAACATGAAATAAAATGTGGGGCTCTCTTTGATACCATCCTATCTAATTGTACAAAACCTTATCTCATTGCCTATAACTGATGCAATTACCAGCTTGCCAAGTTATCATTCACAAAATGACATTTTAATCTAAAGGTGTCATGTTTTATCAAGAGCAATAGCATAATACAATGGTAATGACAGTTTAATCATGATGGCTGTTATAAACTTTTACTGGAGTATCAAATTACCCAGCTGCAGTAGAGACAATTAAGTTCCTGTCAAACCTTATACAACTCACATTGAAATTTGTATACACTGAAAGAGCAATTGTTGTAAATTGTTAAAACGTGATAATACTTGCTACTTCAAATAAGTAATAAACTGTATTTCTCTCCATAGAGCATATATAAACATTTAAAAGTGTCAGAGTAAAAACTTATAATCCAACAAGAGGCCCAAGAGCGCCTGTGCACGCTCTACTGGCTAACATGGCTCTTATAACATCAATGAAGCGAGTGACTGCCATTTACGTTTTTTTGAAAGTTTTGGGCAAAAAACATCTTCTTGACTAAAACAAGGGCCATAACTAAAGAATCTGGTAAAGTTTAGTAAAGATCAGATGAAAAGTGAAGGCCCTACACTTTTAACGAGGCAAATTATAGCATTTTTAACTAAATCAAGAGCCATAACTCCTCTGTTACTGGTCTGACAGCTAAAAAAAATAAATGAAAAAAGATTTCAAAAAAAATTATTCAAAAAAGAATAATAATTTTAAAAAATCAAAAAAAAACAAAAAAAAACATAAAAAAATCAAAAAAATCAAAAATTCAAAATAAAACAAGAGGTCAATGACCTTGAAGCTCTACTGATTTATTTTGATTTCAGGAAGTAGTCGCTACAAACTGGTTTTTTGAAAATCTATTTTTAGCCTTGGTGGCCATCTTGAATTTCCGGCCGACCTGAAATTTTGCTAGGATCAATTAGACATCAAGAGCAACATTCCTGTGAAGTTTCATGAAAATCCGTCAAGTAGTTTCAGAGGAGTAGTCGCTACAAGTTTTCATTATATAACTCTATGTAAACAAAGATGGCCACTGACAGCCATGTTTAACATTGAATCAAAATAATGTTTGACTCGGATAACCATCATGTCATGCTGATCATTTTAGAAATAGTCCCATATCAATATCTCTTATAGTTTTCAAGAAGTAGTCGCTACAAACTTATTTTTTAAAAATCTATTTTTAGCCATGGTTGCCATCTTGAATTTCCGGCCGACCTGAAATTTTGCTAAGATCAATTAGACATCAAGAGCAACATTCGTGTGAAGTTTCATGAAAATCCGTCAAGTAGTTTCAGAGGAGTAGTCGCTACAAGTTATCATTATATAACTCTTATGTAAACATACATGGCCACTGGCAGCCATGTTTAACGTCGAATCAAAATAATATTCGACTTGAATAACCATCATGTCATGCTGATCATTTTAGAAAAAGTCCCATATCAATATCACTTATAGTTTTCAAGAAGTAGTCGCTACAAACTTGTATTTTGAAAATCTATTTTTAGCCATGGCGGCCATCTTGAATTTCCGGCCGACCTGAAATTTTGCAAGGATCAATAAGACATCAAGAGCAGCATTCGTGTGAAGTTTCATGAAAATCCGTCAAGTATTTTCAGAGGAGTAGTCGCTACAAGTTATCATTATATAACTCTATGTAAACAAAGATGGCCACTGGCAGCCACGTTTAACGTCGAATCAAAATAATGTTCGACTCGGATAACCATCATGTCATGCTGATCATTTTAGAAAAAGTCCCATATCAATATCTCTTATAGTTTTCAAGAAGTAGTCGCTACAAACTTATTTTTTAAAAATCTATTTTTAGCCCTGGCGGCCATCTTGAATTTCCGGCCAACCTGAAATTTTGCTAGGATCAATTAGACATCAAGAGCAACATTCCTGTGAAGTTTCATGAAAATCCGTCAGGTAGTTTCAGAGGAGTAGTCGCTACAAGTTTTCATTATATAACTCTATGTAAACAAAGATGGCCGCTGGCAGCCATGTTTAACGTCGAATCAAAACGATTTTCGACAAGGACCAACATCATGTCATGCTGATCATTTTAGAAAAAGTCCCATATCAATATCTCTTATCGTTTTCAAGAAGTAGTCGCTACAAACTTATTTTTTAAAAATCTATTTTTAGCCGTGGCGGCCATCTTGAATTTCCGGCCGACCTGAAATTTTGCTAGGATCAATTAGACATCAAGAGCAACATTCCTGTTAAGTTTCATGAAAATCCGTCAAGTAGTTTCAGAGGATTAGTCGCTACAAGTTTTCATTATATAACTATATGTAAACAAAGATGGCCGCTGGTAGCCATGTTTAACGTTGAATCAAAACCATTTTCGACAAGGACCAACATCATGTCATGCTGATCATTTTAGAAAAAGTCCCATATCAATATCACTTATAGTTTTCAAGAAGTAGTCGCTACAAACTTGAATTTAAAAAATCTATTTTTAGCTTTGGCGGCCATCTTGGATTTCACATCAACATGAATTTTTGCTAGGATCAACTAGACTTCATGGGCAACATTTCTGTAAAGTTTCATGAAAATCTATTTAGTAGTTTCAGAGGAGTAGTCGCTACAAAAAAAAAGTTAACGGACAGACGGACGGACAGACGGACGGACGGACGACGGACGCCGCACCACGGCATAAGCTCTGCTGATCTCTGATCAGTAGAGCTAAAAATTAAAAAAAATCAAATTAAAAGAAAATTAAAAATTAAAAAAAAAAATTAAAAAAAAAAAGAATATCAAAAAAAAAAAATCAAAGAAAAAAAAATTAAAAAAAAGAAAAAAAATCAAAATAAATAATCAAAAAAAGAATCAAAGAAAAAAATCAAAAAATTAATTAAAAAAAAATATTAAAAAAAAAAATTTCAAACAAAAAAATCAAAAAAAAATCAAATTAAAAAAAAAAAGAAAAAAAAAAGAAAAAAAAAGAAAAAGAAAAGAAAATCATAAAATCTGGTAAAGTTTGGCAAAGATCAGATGCAAAATGAAGGCTCTATCTTATGAGGCAAATTATAGCATTTTTAACAAAATCAAGGGCCATAACTCCGATGTTACTGGTTCGATCTGGCTGGTTTTGCGAACTTGACCGAGGTTTCATTTACATTAACAATCTGATGAAGTTTGGTCAAGATCGGATGAAAAATGAAGGCCCTGTCGTCTTAACAAGGCAAAATATAGCATTTTTAACTAAATCAAGACCATAACTCTGCTGTTAGAAGTCCGAAATGGCTGATTTTCGAAAATGTTCGAGCTTTTATTGATATTAAATATGTGGTAAAGTTTGGTAAAGATCGGATAAACAATGAAGCCCCTATCGTCCTAACGAGACAAAATGTAGCATTTTTAACTAAATCAAGGGCCACAACTCCGCTGTTAATGGTCCGATATGGCTGGTTTTCACACTTTTTCGAGCTTTCAACGACATTAGTAATCAGATAAAGTTTGGTGAAGAGCGGATGAACAACGAAGCCCCTATCGTCTGAGGCAAAATTTAGCATTTTTAACTAAATCAAGGGCCATAACTCTGCTGTTACTAGTCAGATATGGCTGGTTTTCGAACTTGTCCGAGCTTTCATTGATATTAACAATGTGGTAGAGTTTGGTTAAGATAGGATGAAAAATTAAGGCCCTATCGTCTTAACGAGGAAAAATATAGCAATATAGCATTTTTTAACTAAATCAAGGACCATAACTCCGCTGTTACTGGTCCGATCTGGCTGGTTTTCGAACTTGTCCGAGTTTTCATTGACACTAACAATGTGGAAAGTTTGGTAAAGATAGGATGAAAAATGAAGGCCCTATCGTCTTAACGAGGCAAAATATAGCAATATAGCATTTTTAACTAAATCAAGGGCCATAACTCCGTTGTTACTGGTCCGATCTGGCTGGTTTTCGAACTTGTCCGAGCTTTTATTGATATTAACAACCTGTTAAAGTTTGGTAAAGATCGGATGAAAAATGAAGGCCCTATCGTCTTAACGAGACAAAAGTTAACGACGGACGGACAACGGACGCCGGACGGACGACAGACAACTCGGCATCCCATAAGCCAGTCCAGCTAAAAATCAATACTATTGGACTAATTGCTTGACCCATGGTCAAGGGTCAGTTCAGTGGTTGGAAGATATTAAATGCTCAGTGATATGAAATCTGTAACACTGTGCTTCAAGATGTGTTATATTGTTAAATGTAATACAATTTGGAGATGGTTGATTGATTGAATTGGATTTTATAGTCGCACCAACAGCTAAGGTCATATCGCGACTTTCCAGCTTCCATTGGTGGAGGAAGACCCCAGGTGCCCCTCCGGGCAATTTTCGTGCACGGGCGGGCACCTGGGTAGAACTACCGACGTTCCGCAAGCCAGCTGGATAGCTTCCTCACATAAAGATTCCTAGGATTTGGAGATGGTATATGTATTGTGAAATTTGGAGACGGTACATGTATTTAAGAGAACACAGAACTTGACCCATTGTCAGTTGAAGGCTGGAATAAGAAAGACAATGACAAGGAGGTTATATATGAAATTTGAACACTCTACTCCAAAGAACAAAAGAGTTATAACGCAAACCTTAACCAAAACTTTAACGCAAATCTTAACCAAAATCTTAACGCAAACCTAAACAATGGTACATGTTGTATTATAACTTTCATGTCCTGGAAGTAGAATGTTCAAATTGCATATATAACCTCCTTGTCCTTGTCCTTCTTAATGCCAATAACTTGCAGCTTTCCAACTGACCATGGGTCGGAGTCAATGTCGCTTAAATAAATTTACCGTCACCCAAATTATAACGCAAAATATTGATGGTACATGTATTTAAGCGACACTGAATCTGTCCCATGTTCAGTTGGAGGGCTGGAAGTTATAGGCATTAGGAAAATCAATGACCAGAAGGATATATATGAAATTTGAACATTCTACTGCCAAGGACAAGAAAGTTATTATACAATATGTTGACGCCGTCGAGCCCGCCAACATTAGCGTCTATGTCTCGCATTTTTTCAAAAGGCGTGACAAAAACTGTTGAAGCAAATGAAGTTTCAAATCACATATTAATGTCTTTAAGCATCATGGCAATTTGTTATACTGATACAAAATCAGGGGAGTGTTCTAATTTTAAATTGTCGCTGCCACCATTGCTACTCATAAGTTAGCACAAAGTTAGTATACACGGTAATATGATCGGCAAAATAAACAAACACAAATCAAATGTCCTGTACTAATTGTTTCTTAAAATCAATATTCAATATTTTGTGATTATATTTCTCCAAGTATGACAATTACAAATCTAAAAATCCACAGGTATATTGTTAAACAGTTCTCTCTCTCTCGAGTAGTTCTCCATATTCTTTCAATGGTCTTTTTCTGTAAAACTCACCAAAAATATTACAAATTCCCAAAAATGTAAATGATTCCAAAAGTCCAAAAGATCAAGATTAAGCCAAAACTCAAGATCAGCACTCTAGCTCTCCTTTTCTGTTTTTCTCTATCTTTTTCCCATCTCTCTATCTTCTTTTAACAAGTGTGTGTGTGTGTGTGTATGTGTGTAGTTCTAAGGTTTATAGTCCCTCCACCAACAAACTCGATAAGGTATCTTAAAGAGATGGGCACAATAGAGTCTGGACTCAAAATGTAATTTTGAAAGTGATATAGACCTTGCCAACAGGTCTGTTTAACGCCTAAATATACGCCAAAACAAGAACCAACATCAGCAGTTTTTGCGTGTTAGCTCTTCTGTTGATTTGTGTTTGTCTTTGTGGTGTGTGTGGTGCATGCGTGATTTGTAGTGTGTATGATACGAGCTCCCTGGTCCTCAGGTTGCTTTACTCCCTTCTACAGAAGCCCAATCAATCAAAAAGTCTATAGATAAACCGTGCTTCAACATCAATGCGTTGGCTGTTGTTGAAACAACAAAACGGAACCAGTATCAACGAGAAAGCCAACCGTCGCAATTAACATCAACGAATGACCCTTCAGTGTGCATTCTTCAACAGCATAATTTGCAAGTTGAGAACCTCAACATCAAACGATTAACCTCTGAACATCAATGATTGATCCCTCAACATGCATGCTTCAACGGCAATTATAGGTATCATTTTAACAACGTCTCAACCAACCTGCACGCTTCAACGCCCTTAATTTGGACCATGCGAGCAACAACAACAGTTAGTTTCAACGAAATTGCAAGCTTCAATGACATTAATTTGATAAAAAGAAGACAGTTTCAACCTGCATGCCTCAACGGCCTTAATGTGGACCATGTGAGCAACTACAACAGTCAGTTTAAACGAACTTATAAGCTTCAATGACATTAATTTGGTACAAAGAAGACAGTTATACCAAAACCAAAACAAAATATTGAACACTAATGAATAATTCTACAAAAGCCCCACATATAAGGTGTAACAGTATGCATTGTAGGAGTTAATGTGGAACAATTACCCAAAACAGATTAAAACACTCACTGATATTTGCTTAGATGTTCGAACAATGAAACTGCACAATGAATGGCTTCTATTAGAAACAAAAGACTGCACATGTTGAATTCTGCATTCTGACCAATATATGAAATTATGGACACTCAGTAATTAACAGAAAGTAACAAGAAATATCACTGTAAGTGATAAATGCCCCCGAAGTGTCCTTTGACCTCTCTAAGTATGACCTTGATCTTGGAGCCATCGACTGGATTTTGTGCAGGACATGTCGTTTGGTTGTGGCGAGCACTTGTGCCAAGTTATTTGAAAATCCATCCGTCCAAGCATGCAAACGTTATTGACTGCACACGATTTGACCTTTGACCTCTAAGTGACCTCTAAGTGTGACCTTGACCTTGGGGCAACAGACCTGGAATTTGTGTGCGACACATAGTCTTGTTGTGCACATCGTCTTGTTGTGGAGAGCACTTGTGCCAAGTGACTTGAAAATCCGTCCATGAATGCCAGAGTTATTGACCAGACACAATTTGACTTTTGACCTTGTGACCTTTACCTTGAAGACCTGGGTTGTGCATGCGAAACATTGTCTTGTTATGATGATCAGTTGTGCCAAGTTATTTAAAAATACCTGCAGTGGTTGTGACGTTACGGTCCAGACACGAAATTGCGTACCTGTTTTTGACCTATAAACTTCAAGTGTAACCTTGACCTTTAAGGTACGGATCTGGGTTTTGCACGCGACACATCGTCTTGTTATGGTGATCACTTGTGCCAAGTTATTTATAAAATCCCTGCAGGGGTTGTGATATTCGTTCCGGACACAAAATTGCGTACCTGTTTTTGACCTATGAACTTCAAGTGTGACCTTGACCTTTGAGGTATGGACCTGGGTTTTGCGCGCGACACATCGTCTTGTTATGGTGATCACTTGTGCCAAGTTAATTAAAAATCCATGTAGGGGTTTTGAAGGTACACCCCGGACACGAACTGCGGAATGACGGAATCTGGACAGACAGAATTCGGACAGACAGATTACTATATGCCCCCAAATTTTCAGGGGCATAAAACTAGCTAATTCTAAAACTAATAATTAACTAGACTATTGAAAACTATCAACCTAATAACCTTGGTTTTTCCAAAGTTTGACCTAGTGACCTAGTTTTAACACCATGTGACCCATTTTTGAACTTGACCAAGATAAAATTAATACAAACATTTTGACAAAGTTCATCAAGATTGGGTCAAAAATACGGCTTCTAGAGTGTACACAAGGTTTTTCAAGTATTCGACCTAGTGACCTAGTTTTTACCCCATGTGACCCATTTTCGAACTTGACCGAGATTTCATTGAGACAAACAATTAAGATAAATATTTTGACAAAGTTGCATCAAGCTCGGGTCAAAAATATGGCCTCTAGAGTGTACACAAGGTTTTTCCAATATTTGACCTGGTGACCTAGTTTTTAACTTCATGTGACCCATTTCCGAACTTGATCAAGATATAATTAAGATAAACAATTTGACAAAGTTTCATCAAGATTGGGTTACAAATATGACCTCTAGAGTGTACACAAGTTTTTTCAAGTATTTGACCTAGTGACCTAGTTTTTGACCCCACATGACCCATTTTCGAACTTGACCGAGATTTCATTGAGACAAACATTCTGACAAAGTTTCATGATGATTGCATCAGAAATGTGGCCTCTAGAGTGTACACAAGCAAAAGTTAACGGACAGACGGACAGACAACGGACAACACACCATCCCATAAGCTCTGCTGGCCCTTGGCCAGTAGAGCTAATAATACAGAAATAGTGTTTTTACTGTTTAAATTGCAGAAATCTTACTACATGTATTAATTCATTCTTTTCCACAACTACACTTAGTACCAACCAAAAATTGTAACCAAACTTGTAATTGTTGGACATGTCAAAATATTGGTTAACACAAAGCAGGACCAACGGTCTTAAACTTGGACAATACCTCAAATGCCAACATCCCAACAGTTGAACAATCAACACCACCAGGCCAAATTATTGAGCTGTATAGATGCCCTAATTTCTGTAAATGAATATATGTTTTAGACTGAAGGATTTGTCTGTATAGCATGCTAAAGGAATGGACAATTGAAATTGTTCTTATAATACTTGATTCGTTATTATATGATAGCAATTAATTGACCAGTTGTAAAATAACAAGTACTCAAAAATGATAATAATTACCCCAATTAATAATAATTACCCTCTACATTCAACACTCTTCTTTATACCCACTTAAAAGTATGAAAGTCTTAGCTACAAATTGTGACTTCAAAAAGTGTAACAATACCTGATCTTTCTCCCTGAGTTGATTTCGTAACTCCTTTGCTTCTTTACTAGCCTCATCCATTTTACCATTAAGCTTATCTAACTCTTTCCTATGGTAAATCTTCAGTTCATTCAGCTCGGCTTCAAGGCGTGCTATAGTGCTCTCAGATTTGGCCTAAAATAATTATGAAAGTTTAATAATTTTAAATCAAGCCTGGAAACAATCTCATCAACATGAACTTCAGTTCAGTTCAATGGGAGTAAAGTTAATTTAGCCATTCAAGTACAGACCATAAACCACGAAGAGATTGACAAACAAGTGGCCTAAACAGGCCTGAAGCACTCACCTGTTACAATAGTTTAGGCAGAGATATAAGAAGCAAAGATTCGCAACTCACTCTTTAATATTTTACAGTTTCAATTTCATTTGTAACTGTATAGAAATTGTTAGTCATTTCACAGATATTAGATCTGTGGTCATTTGAACAAATGTCTGTAAATAGCATCAAATTAAGGTAAAGTATATTCTGAATGCAGTAGTATTTTTAAAATATTTCTAAGTTTACTAAAAATGTAAACAGTTATTATTTAAAAGTCAGACTATGGCATATTTATGCTACTTCCTGTTGTTGTTGTTGTAGTTGTAACTGTATAGAATTTGTCATTTTTTACAAGAAGAGACTGCAGCTGATCTCAAAGATAACAAGAGCTGTCGGAGAACAGCGCAGCTCGACTATTCGATTTTTCAGAGAATAATAAATTTATAGCTAGTATATACCATCAGAAAACAAGGCTACAACAATGTGGGTTGGGGTTGGGAGCACAACATAACTATGTGTAAGAATTGACCAAAACTACAAAGAAATATGTAAAAAAATAAAAAATCAAAAATAAAATAGAGTTGAGTGGGGTGCGGGGTGGGGGTGGGAGAGAGGCAGGGGTGGATGGTGGGGGAGTGGGGGTGGTGAGGGCAAATATATGTGTAAGAAGCTATGTAATAATTCACCAAAACAACACAAAAATATGAAGATTTTTTTTTTTTTAAAAATCGAGTTTGAGTGAGGATGGGGTATAGGCGGGGTGTGGGGAGGGCAACATAGAATTGACTAAAACAACAAAGAAATATGTAAAAAAAAAAATCAAGAGTGCGGGAGGGGGCGGGGTGTGGGTGGGGGCGGGGGCAACATATATGTGTAAGAATTGACAAAAATCAACACAGAAAATATATGTAAAAAAAAAAAAAATTGTTCCAAGTGGGGGTGGGGTGGGGGAGCGGGCTGAGAGGCGGGAGTGGTTTTGGGGCAGGGGGGAGGGTGCAACATATATGTGTAAGAATTGACTAAAACAACAAAGAAATATGTAAAAAAAAAAAAAATCAAGTGGGGGTGGGGGGGGGGGAGGGGAGGGGGGCAACATATATGTGTAAGAATTGACAAAAGTAACACAGAAATATGTAACCAGGGCTTCTAAATCGCCGGTTTCTCGGTCCCCAGACCGAATTCTGTTTCTCCGGACCGATTTTCTTTTCAAAATCTCTGTTAAAACCGGACCGATTTTCTTTTCAAAATCTCTGTTAAAATCGGTCCCAGATATTTTATCTATCGGTCGTTAAAAAATCTACAATTACCAATACACTCCTTGAAATATGCCTTGCGGCAGTATTCTTTGATCCATAACACGATTTTTTGTCACTCGCTGTGCGAAAGTAGGTCAATTTGGTCAATTTGGACTAAACCATTACCGATAGTAGGGAGTTTTCCGGAAGAGTCTATAGCCATGTAGCACGCCTTTGATGTGTGATCAGTGAAAGTATATCACGCCTTCTGTCGGTTCACTGAAGCGAGTGTTACCATCTGTGATTTCTTTGATATACCGTTAGTCTTAAGGTGTTAGCCTGTTTGCTTGTGTCGGTTTGTTTTTTTAAGTGGCCAAAGCTGGGACTGAAATTTGTTTGCGTCATTAAAATACCGAGATGTGTTAATTGTTTGTTTGATATTTTTTTTACAATAACTTTAAGTATAATATTAAGGAAAGTGATCAAACCTGACACCGTTTTTTTTTTTAAGTCGGACCGAAATTGGTTGCGTTAGTCGTAACATTTGGAATTAATTAAGCTAATTGATGAAAAACGATATTACTCAAATTTATGTAAAATCGTATATAATCCACTAGTCCGCGCGTGTTAGTAAGGTAGCGCCGTGGCGTAATGGTTAGCACTGCGGCTTAGTAACCCAGGGTTCGCGCATTCAATCCCAGCCAGGACCGAATTTGGGTTAATTATCGAAATATTTCAAAAAGTATTTTCTACCTTTCCAGTCCTTCGGATGAGACTTTAAAACCGAGGTCTGCTCGCTAAAATGCTTAGTGCAATACAGCGAGGATAAATAAACGCTTATACGCACGTGTTAGTCCGCGTTTTATACCTACCCGGTTTATTAGACACTTCCGGTTCAATTCCTCAAATGATCAACAATTTTAATATTGAGTGAAAATTATTCATTCAGTAAAGCGAAGACATGATGTCAGTCATTAAAATGTACAAATTGTGATAAAGTAAGTTAGAAATAATACAAATATAATACAAACATACATTTTAAATAGTTCTCTATATCAATGACTGAACGGAAAAAAATCATGATGCAGCTGACATGGTGGGTGGGGTACGGCGATTTATTGATTTTTTCAAAATAAGCGCGATTCTTACGGCAGTTAAAAAACCTGGACCGATTTGCATTTTAAAATTTTAGAAGCCCTGTATGTAACATATATGTGTAAGAATCGACTTTAAACACCACAGCAATATGAAAAAAAAAAAAAAAAAAAAAAATTCAAGTGGGAGTGGGGTTGGGGGTAGCGGGGGTGAGAGGCGGGAGTGGGTTGCGGGTGAGGGGGCAACATATATGTATAAGAATTGACTAAACCAACAAAGAAATATGTAAAAAAAAAGTTTTAAGTGTGTGGGGGTGGGGGGGGGCCAGCAACTTATATGTGTTAGAATTTACAAAAGCAACACAGAAATATGTAAAAAAAAAAAGTTTCAAGAGGGGGTGAGGTGGGGGTGGGGTGGGGGGGGGGGGGAAGGGAGGCGGGGGGGGGGGGATTGGGCAACATATATGTGTAAGAATTGACTAAAACAACAAAGAAATATGTAAAAAATAATAATAATAAAAGAAAAAGGTGTGGAGGGGAGTGGGGGCGGGGTGGGGAGGAGGGAGCCCATGCCCCAATATGGGTGAAGTAATAAGATGCATAATGCTATAACAAATCCCAAACCAAAATTATAGATATATACATGCTTACATGCAAACCTAAATCTGCCTTCATTTGACATTTTATGGGCCATCACAATTTGGGTTCCATGGGAGCCCAGAATTTGCAGAAGACAAAATTACTTATCCAACCCTTTACAACATACTATAAAGAAACTAATTCCAAAATTAAGTTCAGCTAGGACAAGAAATGTAAGAGATATAGACCTGTAAATACAGCTTACACGCACAATTTGATGTGAAACAGACATATTTTAAGGGCTATCAGAATTTGGGTTCCATGGGAGCCCAGGGGTTACAGGAACCAAAATTACTTAAGCAGCCCATATGATAATGCTATAAGGAAGCTAATGGCCAAATTTGGTTGTGCTAGGGTAACAATTGTAAAAGATATAGACTTGTAAACACAGCTTACACGCAAAATTTGATGTGAAATGGGGCACATTTTATGGGCTATCATAATTTGGGTTCAATGGGAGCCTATGGGTTACAGGAACCAAAATTGCTTATGCAGCCCTTAAGATAATGCTATAAGGAAGCCCATGAACAAATCTGGTTGTGCTAGGATAAGAAATGTAAGAGATATAGACTTGTAAACACAGCTTACACGCAAACCTTGATGTGGGACGCCGACGCCGACGCCGACACCAACGCCGACGCCGGGGTGATTACATAAGCTCTCTTATTCTTCGAATAGTCGAGCTAACAAGAAAACAGTGACTGACGCCGCCCACGGCATAAGCTCTGCTGATCTCTGATCAGTAGAGCTAAAAACAAACGACAATTATAAGGGAAAATAGAAGCAAAGCATGCGACACTACAACATAACAGGGTTGGTAATAGGGTACCGCCTTGGCACAGTCAGTGGAAAAAAGCTCTGCTGGAAGATAGTATCAGTCCAAACTTAAGTTCAAAAATCATGCAAAGTAAAAAGTCTACGGGATTTTTGTGGGTGGGGTATTGATTTAATTGGCCATAGCAAAGAGAAAGTCAGTGTGTTCCATTAATAAGTACATCCGGATATCATTATGAATATTTTAATACGCATATAACCGCAACTATATGAATACTCAAAAATCTGATAACCACAACAGAATGTAAAACATAGATTGAACATATAGTTTGTGGTGGGTGGGGTATACTCATATTTTTATTTTGAATAAATGCATAATCATGCCGAAATTATTGCAAAAATGATTGTTGGTTTTACAGTCGAAGCCAGAATATAGTGCATGGCAGAAAGTATTCGTTTAATATACAGCTGTATCTTATATTTACATATTTGGCCGTCATCTTGGATATTTGGCGGTCATCTTGAAAATGATCAAAATTTTAATTGGCTCATGTTATTTTTCATTTGAATATAATCGCAAGCACTGTAGAAAATAGCATACTTGTATCACAATCTGAACTATTTTCTGGTTATTTCCTCTGCTATTAGGCAAACTAAGAAAACATATAATACAGACTATTTGAATAAAACACACTGTGTTATAATGTATGGATGGTAATATGATTTTCATGAGGAAAACACATACAGCTGTAAAAAGCTCCTAAAACATTAAGATCATGGTATTCATAACACATTATAATTTCTAAATACAACACAATAAAATGCATATTGGTCTAGTTATTTGCCAATTACGAAACTGCACATGTAACAAAATGTATTGCTATTAAAACGTATATAAAATAAATTGCATAAAAAGCACAGTATATATGAGATTAGGGAAATGAAAATCCGAAATATAGTCAAACGGCAGTGCAATAATGAATACATAATTTACGGTTGACACATTTTAAAATCATGTTTTTGATGATGAATATTAATTGTGTCATTTATAAAACTTCATGATAAGGGACAATGACCTTGAATCACTCACCTGATGATCTTCTCAAAGATGAACAAGAGGCCCAAGACGGCATGTGGATGCTCTACTGGCTAAAGATAAAGTTTATGTATAAGGGGCCATAACTCCATAAAATGGATAAAATCATTCAGATGACATACGCAACTAGACTTGGTACTGATCATCCCTGCCAAGTTTCATTGAAATCCGGCGAGGGGATCAGGAGAATTAGGGGAAAAAGTTTGTGTATTAAAAGCTTCAAAGGGCCATTATTATAACTGTGCCAAAAATCATTCAACGAGAATACGGAAATGAAAGGCACAGCTAGGCTTGGTACTCATCATTCCCGCCAAGATTCGCTGAAATCGCTGACAAAGGTTGTGTATTAAAACCTTTAAAGGGCCATAACTCTGCCAAAAATCATTAAACTGGAAGACGGCGATGATATGCACAACTAGGCTTGGTACTAATCATCCCTGCAAAGTTTCGTTGAAATCTGGCCAGGGGTTCAGGAGAACTAGTCCAGACAAAGTTTGTGTATTAAACTCTTTAAAGGGCCATAACTCTGCCAAAAATCATTCAACCGGAACACGGCGATGATATGCACAACTAGACCTGGAACTAATCATCCCTAAAAAAGTTCATTTAAATCTGGACAGGGGTTCAGGAGAACTAGTCCAGACAAAGTTTGTGTATTAAACCCTTTAAAGCGCAATTACTCCGCCAAAATCATACCTCTGGAACAATGTACAACTAGGCTTGGTACTGATCATCTCTGTAAAGTTTCATTGAAATCTGGCCAACTGAAGGCCCTTTCATCGTAACAAGGCAAAATACAGTTTTTGAACTATATCAAAGGCCATAACTCCGGTGTTACTAATTCTATTTTGTTGGTTTCGAACTTGTCCAAGCGTTCATTGATAGTAACCATCTGGTAAAGTTTGGTAAAGATCGATGAAAATGAAGGCCCGATCTTGTTAACGAGGCCAAATCATAGCATATTTCAGAAATCAAGGGCCATAACTCTGGTGAAAATGGTCCAATCTTGCTGGGTTTTTGACTTGTCTGAGCTGTCATTGATGTTAACAATCTGGTAAAGTTTGGTAAAGATCAGATGAAAAATGAATGCCCTATTGTCTTAACAAGGTAATTTTTTTAACATTTTTACCTAAATCAAGGGCATAAATCTGCTGTTATTAGTCAATCTGGCTGGTTTTTGAGCTTGTCCAACTTTTATTGATATTAAAGGTATGTAGCGACACAGCCAAACCGTCTTCATTTTTGAGAGTTTGAAATACTTGAATAAGGGTGAAAGAATTATCAAATCGATGATAAACAAAGAAGATATGATCATTTGAAGTTTCTATTGAACAGATATGGAAGCGGCCATTTTGGGAGCTATGACATCACGGTTGTAAATGACCATTTATGGAATATTTATAAATATGAAAATTTACTGATTTATAGGGAAAAAATGACATCAACTGTATAAAAAATATGTAATACTTATGGCAATAATTATTTATATCACCAGTAAAAAATATCATTCATTTGCAGTGATTTCTTCGTTTAAATGATATTTTATCAATATTCCATATATGGTAATATGGAACTATGACGTCATAGTTCTAAAAATGGCGGCTCCATATTCGTTTTAGAACAACTTTAAATGGTCATATCTGTTTTGTCTATCCGATTTTGATAATTCTTTCACCTTTTTCTAAGTTTTTCAGACTCTCAATAATAGAAGTTGTTTGGCTGTGTCGCTACATTCCCTTTAACAATCTGTAAAGTTTGG
>JAWPHD010025129.1:0-17169 GCA_037043455.1 Cyrtodaria siliqua | reverse complement strand
AGAACTGAATATATATGCGTAAGAACTGAATATATATGTGTAAGAACTAAATATATGTGTAAAACTGAATATATATGAATAAGAACTGAATATATATGTTTAAGAACTGAATATATATGTGTAAGAACTGAACATATATGCGTAAGAACTGAATATATATGTGTAAGAACTGAATATATATGTGTAAGAACTGATTATATATGCGTAAGAATGGAATATATATGCGTAAGAACTGAGTATATGCGTAAGAAATAAATATATATGCGTTAAAACGGAATATATATGCGTAAGAACGGAATATATATGCGTAAGAACTGAATATTAATGCGTAAGAACTGAATATATATGCGTAAGAACTGAATATATATGTGTAAGAACTGAATATATATGCTTAAGAACTGAATATATATGCGTAAGAACCGAATATATATGTGTAAGAATTGAATATATATGCGTAAGAATTGAATATATATGCGTAAGAACTGAATATATATATGTAAGAACTGAACATATATGTGTTAGAACTGAATATATATGTGTAAGAACTGAATATATATGTGTAAAAACTGAATATATATGTGTAAGAACTGAATATATATGTGTAAGAACTGAATATATATGCGTAAGAACTGAATATATATGCGTTAGAACTGAATATATATGTGTAAGAACTAAATATATGTGTAAAAACTGAATATATATGTATAAGAACTGAATATATATGTTTAAGAACTGAATATATATGTCTAAGAATTGAACATATATGCGTAAGAACTGAATATATATGTGTAAGAACTGAATATATATGTGTAAGAACTGAATATATATGCGTAAGAACTGAATATATATGCGTAAGAACTGAATATATATGCGTAAGAACTGAATATATATGCGTAAGAACTGAATATATATGCGTAAGAACTGAATATATATGTGTTAGAACTGAATATATATGTGTAAGAACTGAATATATATGTGCAAGAACTGAACATATATGTGTATGAACTGAACATATATGCGTAAGAACTGGATATATATGCGTAAGAACTGAATATATATGCGTAAGAACTGAATATATATGTGTAAGAACTGAATATATATGTGTAAGAACTGAATATATATGCGTAAGAACTGAACATATATGCGTAAGAACTGAATATATATGCGTAAGAACTGAATATATGCGTAAAAACTGAAAATATATGCGTAAGAACGGAATATATATGCGTAAGAACTGAATATATGCATAAGAATGAAAATATATGCGTTAAAACGGAATATATATGCATAAGAACGGAAAATATATGCGTCAGAACTGAATATATATGTGTAAGAACTGAATATATATATGCGTCGGAACTGAATATATATGTGTAAGAACTGAATATATATGTGTAAGAACAAAATATATATGTGTAAGAACTGAATATATATGTGAAAGAACTGAACATATATGTGTAAGTACTGAATATATATGTGTAAGAACTGAATATATATGTGTAAGAAATGAACATATATGCGTCAGAACTGAATATATATGTGTAAGAACTGAATATATATGTGTAAGAACTGAATATATATATGTAAAAACTGAATATATATGCGTACGAACTGAATATATATGCATAAGAACTGAATATATATGCGTAAGAACTGAATATATATGTGTTAGAACTGAATATATATGTGAAAGAACTGAATATATATTTGTAAGAACTGAATATATATGTGTAAGAACTGAATATATATGTGAAAGAACTGAATATATATGTTTAAGAACTAAATATAAGTGTAAGAACTGAATATATATGTGTAAGAACTGAATATATATGTGTTAGAACTGAATATATATGTGAAAGAACTGAATATATATGTGTAAGAACTGAATATATATGTGTAAGAACTGAACATATATGCGTAAGAACTGAATATATATGTGTAAGAACTGAACATATATGTGTTAGAACTGAATATATATGTGTAAGAACTGAATATATATGTGTAAGAACTGAATATATATGTGTAAGAACTGAATATATATGCGTAAGAACTGAATATATATGTGTAAGAACTAAATATATATGTGTAAGGACTGAATATATATGTGTAAGAACTGAATATATATGCGTAAGAACTGAATATATATGCGTAAGAACTGAATATATATGCGTAATAACTGAATATATATGTGTAAGAACTGAATATATATGTGTAAGAACTGAATATATATATGTAAAAACTGAATATATATGCGTACGAACTGAATATATATGCATAAGAACTGAATATATATGCGTAAGAACTGAATATATATGTGTTAGAACTGAATATATATGTGAAAGAACTGAATATATATTTGTAAGAACTGAATATATATGTGTAAGAACTGAATATATATGTGAAAGAACTGCTATATATGTTTAAGAACTAAATAAAAGTGTAAGAACTGAATAAACTGAATATATATGCGTAAGACCTGAACATATATGTGTAAGAACTGAACATATATGCGTTAGAACTGAATATATATGCGTAAGAACTGAATATATATGTGTAAGAACTGAATATATATGTGTAAGAACTGAATATATATGTGTAAAAACTGAATAATTATGCGTAAGAACTGAATATATATGCGTAAGAACTGAATATATATGTGTTAGAACTGAATATATATGTGAAAGAACTGAATATATATGTGTTAGAACTGAATATATATGTGTAAGAACTGAACATATATGCGTAAGAACTGAATATATATGTGTAAGAACTGAACATATATGTGTTAGAACTGAATATATATGTGTAAGAACTGAATATATATGTGTAAGAACTGAATATATATGTGTAAGAACTGAATATATATGCGTAAGAACTGAATATATATGTGTAAGAACTAAATATATATGTGTAAGAACTGAATATATATGCGTAAGAACTGAATATATATGCGTAAGAACTGAATATATATGTGTAAGAACTAAATATATATGTGTAAGAACTGAATATATATGCGTAAGAACTGAATATATATGCGTAAGAACTGAATATATATGCGTAATAATTGAATATATATGTGTAAGAACTGAATATATATGTGTAAGAACTGAATATATATGCGTAAGAACTGAATATATATGTGTAAGAACTAAATATATATGTGTAAGAACTGAATATATATGCGTAAGAACTGAATATATATGCGTAAGAACTGAATATATATGTGTAAGAACTAAATATATATGTGTAAGAACTGAATATATATGCGTAAGAACTGAATATATATGCGTAAGAACTGAATATATATGCGTAATAACTGAATATATATGTGAAAGAACTGAACATATATGTGTAAGTACTGAATATATATGTGTAAAAACTGAATATATATGTGTAAGAAATGAACATATATGCGTCAGAACTGAATATATATGTGTAAGAACTGAATATATATGTGTAAGAACTGAATATATATATGCGTCGGAACTGAATATATATGTGTAAGAACTGAATATATATGTGTAAGAACAAAATATATATGTGTAAGAACTGAATATATATGTGAAAGAACTGAACAAATATGTGTAAGTACTGAATATATATGTGTAAGAACTGAATATATATGTGTAAGAAATGAACATATATGCGTCAGAACTGAATATATATGTGTAAGAACTGAATATATATGTGTAAGAACTGAATATATATATGTAAAAACTGAATATATATGCGTACGAACTGAATATATATGCATAAGAACTGAATATATATGCGTAAGAACTGAATATATATGTGTTAGAACTGAATATATATGTGAAAGAACTGAATATATATTTGTAAGAACTGAATATATATGTGTAAGAACTGAATATATATGTGAAAGAACTGAATATATATGTTTAAGAACTAAATATAAGTGTAAGAACTGAATATATATGTGTAAGAACTGAATATATATGTGTTAGAACTGAATATATATGTGTAAGAACTGAACATATATGTGTTAGAACTGAATATATATGTGTAAGAACTGAATATATATGTCTAAGAACTGAATATATATGTGTAAGAACTGAATATATATGTGTAAGAACTGAATATATATGCGTAAGAACTGAATATATATGTGTAAGAACTAAATATGTATGTGTAAGGACTGAATATATATGTGTAAGAACTGAATATATATGCGTAAGAACTGAATATATATGCGTAAGAACTGAATATATATGCGTAATAACTGAATATATATGTGTAAGAACTGAATATATATGTGTAAGAACTGAATATATATGCGTAAGAACTGAATATATATGTGTAAGAACTAAATATATGTGTAAAACTGAATATATATGAATAAGAACTGAATATATATGTTTAAGACCTGAATATATATGTGTAAGAACTGAACATATATGCGTAAGAACTGAATATATATGTGTAAGAACTGAATATATATGTGTAAGAACTGATTATATATGCGTAAGAATGCAATATATATGCGTAAGAACTGAGTATATGCGTAAGAACTAAATATATATGCGTTAAAACGGAATATATATGCGTAAGAACGGAATATATATGCGTAAGAACTGAATATTTATGCGTAAGAACTGAATATATATGCGTAAGAACTGAATATATATGTGTAAGAACTGAATATATATGCGTAAGAACTGAATATATATGCGTAAGAACCGAATATATATGTGTAAGAATTGAATATATATGCGTAAGAATTGAATATATATGCGTAAGAACTGAATATATATATGTAAGAACTGAACATATATGTGTTAGAACTGAATATATATGTGTAAGAACTGAATATATATGTGTAAGAACTGAATATATATGTGTAAGAACTTAATATATATGTGTAAGAACTGAATATATATGCGTAAGAACTGAATATATATGCGTAAGAACTGAATATATATGTGTAAGAACTAAATATATGTGTAAAAACTGAATATATATGTATAAGAACTGAATATATATGTTTAAGAACTGAATATATATGTGTAAGAACTGAACATATATGCGTAAGAACTGAATATATATGTGTAAGAACTGAATATATATGTGTAAGAACTGAATATATATGCGTAAGAACTGAATATATATGCGTAAGAACTGAATATATATGCGTAAGAACTGAATATATATGCGTAAGAACTGAATATATATGTGTTAGAACTGAATATATATGTGTAAGAACTGAATATAAATGTGCAAGAACTGAACATATATGTGTATGAACTGAACATATATGCGTAAGAACTGGATATATATGCGTAAGAACTGAATATATATGCGAAAGAACTGAATATATATGTGTAAGAACTGAATATATATGTGTAAGAACTGAATATATATGCGTAAGAACTGAACATATATGCGTAAGAACTGAATATATATGCGTAAGAACTAAATATATGCGTAAAAACTGAAAATATATGAGTAAGAACAGAATATATATGTGTAAGAACTGAATATATGCATAAGAATGAATATATATGCGTTAAAACGGAATAAATATGCATAAGAACGGAAAATATATGCGTCAGAACTGAATATATATGTGTAAGAACTGAATATATATATATGCGTCGGAACTGAATATATATGTGTAAGAGCTGAATATATATGTGTAAGAACAAAATATATATGTGTAAGAACTGAATATATATGTGAAAGAACTGAACATATATGTGTAAGTACTGAATATATATGTGTAAGAACTGAATATATATGTGTAAGAAATGAACATATATGCGTCAGAACTGAATATATATGTGTAAGAACTGAATATATATGTGTAAGAACTGAATATATATATGTAAAAACTGAATATATATGCGTACGAACTGAATATATATGCATAAGAACTGAATATATATGCGTAAGAACTGAATATATATGTGTTAGAACTGAATATATATGTGAAAGAACTGAATATATATTTGTAAGAACTGAATATATATGTGTAAGAACTGAATATATATGTGAAAGAACTGGATATATATGTTTAAGAACTAAATAAAAGTGTAAGAACTTAATATATATGTGTAAGAACTGAACATATATGCGTAAGAACAAAATATATATGTGTAAGAACTGAATATATATGTGTACGAACTGAATATATAAGCGTAAGAACTGAATATTTATGCGTAAGAACTGAATATATATTCGTAAGAACTGAATATATATGTGTAAGAACTGAATATATATGTGTTAGAACTGAATATTTATGTGAGAGAACTGAACATATATGCGTAAGAACTGAATATATATGCGTAAGAACTGAATATATATGTGTAAGAACTGAATATATATGCGTAAGACCTGAACATATATGTGTAAGAACTGAACATATATGCGTTAGAACTGAATATATATGCGTAAGAACTGAATATATATGTGTAAGAACTGAATATATATGTGTAAGAACTGAATATATATGTGTAAAAACTGAATAATTATGCGTAAGAACTGAATATATATGCGTAAGAACTGAAAATAAATGCGTAAGAACTGAATATATATGCGTAACAACTGAATATATATGCGTAAGAACTGAATATATATGTGTTAGAACTGAATATATATGTGTAAGAACTGAACATATATGCGTAAGAACTGAACATATATGCGTAATAACTGAACATATATGCGTAAGAACTGAATATATATGCGTAAGAACTGAATATATATGTGTAAGAACTGAATATATATGTGTAAGAACTGAATATATATGCGTAAGAACTGAGCATATATGCGTAATAAGTGAATATATATGCGTAAGAACTGAATATATGCGTAAGAACTGAAAATATATGCGTAAGAACTGGAATATATATGCGTAAGAACTGAATATATGCGTAAGAACTGAATATATATGCGTTAAAACGGAATATATATGCGTAACAACGGAAAATATATGCTTCAGAACTGAATATATATGTGTTAGAACTGAATATATATGTTTAAGAACTGAATATATATGTGTAAGAACTGAATATATATGTTTAAGAACTGAATATATATGTGTAAGAACTGAATATATATGTTTAAGAACTGAATATATATGTGTAAGAACTGAATATATATGTTTAAGAACTGAATATATATGTGTAAGAACTGAATATATATGCGTAAGAACTGAATATATATGTGTAAGAACTGAATATATATGTGCAAGAACTGAACATAAATGCGTAAGAACTGAATATATATGCGTAAGAACTAAATATATATGCGTAAGGACTGAATATATATGCGTAATAACTGAATATTTATGTGTAAGAACTGAATATATATGCGTAAGAACTGAATATATATGCGTAAGAACTGAATATATATGCGTAAGAACTGAATATATATGCGTAAGAACTGAATATATATGTGTTAGAACTGAGTATATATGTGTAAGAACTGAATATATATGTGTAAGAACTGAATATATATGTGTAAGAACTGAACATATATGCGTAAGAACTGAATATATATGTGTAAGAACTGAATATATATGTGTTAGAACTTAATATATATGTGAAAGAACTGAATATTGATGTGTAAGAACTGAATATATATTTGTAAGAACTGAATATATATGTGTAAGAACTGAATATATATGCCTAAGTACTGAATATATATGTGTAAGAACTAAATATATATGTATAAGGACTGAATATATATGTGTAAGAACTGAATATATATGCGTAAGAACTAAATATATATGCGTAAGAACTGAATATATATGCGTAATAACTGAATATATATGTGTAAGAACTGAATATATATGTGTAAGAACTGAATATATATGCGTAAGAACTGAATATATATGCGTAAGAACTGAATATATATGTGTAAGAACTAAATATATATGTGTTAGAACTGAATATATATGTGTAAGAACTGAATATATATGTGTAAGAACTGAACATATATGCGTAAGAACTGAATATATATGCGTAAGTATTGAATATATATGCGTAAGACCTGAATATATATGTGTAAGAACTGAATATATATGTGTAAGAACTGAATATATATGCGTAAGAACTGAACATATATGCGTAAGAACTGAATATATATGCGTAAGAACTGAATATATGCTTAAGAACTGAAAATATATGCGTAAGAACGGAATATATATGCGTAAGAACTGAATATATTCGTAAGAATGAATATATATGCGTTAAAACGGAATATATATGCATAAGAACGGAAAATATATGCGTCAGAACTGAATATATATGTGTAAGAACTGAATATATATATGCGTCGGAACTGAATATATATTTGTAAGAACTGAATATATATGTGTAAGAACAAAATATATATGTGTAAGAACTGAATATATATGTGCAAGAACTAACAATATATGTGTAAGAACTGAATATATATGTGTAAGAACTGATTATATATGTGTACGAAATGAACATATATGCGTCAGAACTGAATTTATATGTGTAAGAACTGAATATATATGTGTAAGAACTGAATATATATGTGTAAGAACTGAATATATATGCGTACGAACTGTATATATATGCGTAAGAACTGAATATATAGCGCAAGAACTGAATATATATGTGTTAGAACTGAATATATATGTGAAAGACTGAATATATATTTGTAAGAACTGAATATATATGTGTAAGAACTGAATATATATGTGTAAGAACTGAACATATTTGCGTAAGAACTGAATATATATGTGTAAGAACTGAATATATATGTGTAAGAACTGAATATATATGTGTAAAAACTGAATATATATGTGTAAGAACTGAATATATATGCGTAAGAACTGAACATTATGCGTAAGAACTGAATATATGCGTAAGAACTGAAAATATATGCGTAAGAACAGGAATATGTATGCGTAAGAACTGAATATATATGTGTAAGAACTAAATATATATGTGTAAGGACTGAATATATATGTTTAAGAACTGAATATATATGCGTAAGAACTGAATATTTATGTGTAACAACTGAATATATATGCGTAAGAACTGAATATATATGCGTAAGAACCGAATATATATGTGTAAGAATTGAATATATATGCGAAAGAACTCAATATATATGCGTTAAAACGGAAAATATATGTGTAAAAACTGAATATATATGTGTAAGAACTGAATATATATGTGTAAGAACTGAATATATATGCGTAAGAACTGAATATATATGTATAAGACATGAATATATGTGTAAGAACTGAATATATATGTATAAGAACTGAATATATATGTTTAAGAACTGAATATATATGTGTAAGAACTGAATATATATGTGTAAGAACTGAACATATATGCGTAAGAACTGAATATATATGTGTAAGAACTGAATATATATGCGTAAGAACTGAATATATATGTGTAAGAACTGAATATATATGTGTTAGAACTGAATATATATGTGTAAGAACTGAACATATATGCGTAAGAACTGAATATATATGCGTAAGAACTGAATATATATGTGTAAGAACTGAATATATATGAGTAAGAACTGAAAATATATGTGTAAGAACTGAACATATATGCGTAAGAACTGAATATATATGCGTAAGAACTGAATATATATGTGTAAGAACTGAATATATATGTGTAAGAACTGAATATATATGTGTAAGAACTGAATATATGCGTAAGAACTGAATATATATGCGTAAGAACTGAATATATATGCGTAAGAACTGAATATATATGCGTAAGAACTGAATATATATGCGTAAGAACTGAATATATATGCGTTAGAACTGAATATATATGTGTAAGAACTGAACATATATGCGTAAGAACTGAACATATATGCGTAAGAACTAAATATAAATGCGTAAGAACTGAATATATATGCGTAAGAACTGAATATATATGTGTAAGAACTGAATATATATGTGTAAGAACTGAACATATATGCTTAAGAACTGAACATATATGCGTAAGAACTGAATATATGCGTAAGAACTGAAAATATATGCGTAAGAACAGGAATATATATACGTAAGAACTGAATATATATGTGTAAGAACTAAATATATATGTGTAAGGACTGAATATATATGTGTAAGAACTGAATATATATGCATAAGAACTAAATATATATGCGTAAGAACTGAATATATATGCGTAATAACTGAATATATATGTGTAAGAACTGAATATATATTTGTAAGAACTGAATATATATTCGTAAGAACTGAATATATGTGTAAAAACTGAATATATATGTATAAGAACTGAATATATATGTTTAAGAACTGAATATATATGTGTAAGAACTAAATATATATGTGTAAGAACTGAACATATATGCGTAAGTACTGAATATATATGTGTAAGAACTGAATATATATGTGTAAGAACTGAATATATATGCGTAAGAACTGAATATATATGCGTAAGAACTGAATATATATGCGTAAGAACTGAATATATATGCGTAAGAACTGAATATATATGCGTAAGAACTGAATATAAATGTGTTAGAACTGAATATATATGTGTAAGAACTGAATATATATGTGCAAGAACTGAACATATATGTGTAAGAACTGAACATATATGCGTAAGAACTGAATATATATGCGTAAGAACTGAATATATATGCGTAAGAACTGAATATAAATGTGTAAGAACTGAATATATATGTGTAAGAACTGAATATATATGCGTAAGAACTGAACATATATGCGTAAGAACTGAATATATATGCGTAAGAACTGAATATATATGTGTAAGAACTGAATATATTTATGCGTCGGAACTGAATATATGTGTAAGAACTGAATATATATGTGCAAGAACTGAACATATATGTGTAAGAACTGAATATATATGTGTAAGAACTGAATATATATGTGTAAGAAATGAACATATATGCGTCAGAACTGAATATATATGTGTAAGAACTGAATATATATGTGTAAGAACTCAATATATATGTGTAAGAACTGAATATATATGCGTACGAACTGAATATATATGCGTAAGAATTTAATATATAGCGTAAGAACTGAATATATATGTGTTAGAACTGAATATATATGTGAAAGAACTGAATATATATTTGTAAGAACTGAATATATATGTGTAAGAACTGAATATATATGTGTAAGAACTGAACATATATGCGTAAGAACAAAATATATATGTGTAAGAACTGAATATATATGTGTACAAACAGAATATATAAGCGTAAGAACTGAATATTTATGCGTAAGTACTGAATATATATTCGTAAGAACTGAATATATATGTGTAAGAACTGAATATATATGTGTTAGAACTTAATATTTATGTGTGAGAACTGAACATATATGCGTAAGAACTGAATATATATGCGTAAGAACTGAATATATATGTGCAAGAACTGAATATATATGCGTAAGAACTGAACATATATGTGTAAGAACTGAACATATATGCGTTAGAACTAAAAATATATGCGTAAGAACTGAATATATATGTGTAAGAACTGAATATATATGTGTAAGAACTGAATATATATGTGTAAAAACTGAATAATTATGCGTAAGAACTGAATATATATGCGTAAGAACTGAAAATAAATGCGTAAGAACTGAATATATATGCGTAAGAACTGAATATATATGCGTAAGAACTGAATATATATGTGTTAGAACTGAATATATATGTGTAAGAACTGAACATATATGCGTAAGAACTGAACATATATGCGTAAGAACTGAACATATATGCGTAAGAACTGAATATATATGCGTAAGAACTGAATATATATGTGTAAGAACTGAATATATATGTGTAAGAACTGAATATATATGCGTAAGAACTGAGCATATATGCGTAATAAGTGAATATATACGCGTAAGAACTGAATATATGCGTAAGAACTGAAAATATATGCGTAAGAACAGGAATATATATGCTTAAGAACTGAATATATGCGTAAGAACTGAATATATATGCGTTAAAACGGAATATATATGCGTAACAACGGAAAATATATGCGTCAGAACTAAATATATATGTGTAAGAACTGAATATATATGTTTAAGAACTGAATATATATGTGTAAGAACTGAATATATATGTTTAAGAACTGAATATATATGTGTAAGAACTGAATATATATGTTTAAGAACTGAATATATATGTGTAAGAACTGAATATATATGTTTAAGAACTGAATATATATGTGTAAGAACTGAATATATATGCGTAAGGACTGAATATATATGCGTAATAACTGAATATATATGTGTAAGAACTGAATATATATGCGTAAGAACTGAATATATATGCTTAAGAACTGAATATATACGGGTAAGAACTGAATATATATGTGTTAGAACTGAATATATATGTGTAAGAACTGAATATATATGTGTAAGAACTGAATATATATGTGTAAGAACTGAACATATATGCGTAAGAACTGAATATATATGTGTAAGAACTGAATATATATGTGTTAGAACTTAATATATATGTGAAAGAACTGAATATTGATGTGTAAGAACTGAATATATATGTGTAATAACTGAATATATATGTGTAAGAACTGAATATATATGCCTAAGTACTGAATATATATGTGTAAGAACTAAATATATATGTATAAGGACTGAATATATATGTGTAAGAACTGAATATATATGCGTAAGAACTAAATATATATGCGTAAGAACTGAATATATATGCGTAATAAATGAATATATATGTGTAAGAACTGAATATATATGTGTAAGAACTGAATATATATGCGTAAGAACGGAATATATATGCGTAAGAACTGAATATATATGTGTAAGAACTGAGTATATATGTATTAGAACTGAATATATATGTGCAAGAACTGAACATATATGTGTAAGAACTGAACATATATGCTTAAGAACTGAATATATATGCGTAAAAACTGAATATATATGCGTAAGACCTGAATATATATGTGTAAGAACTGAATATATATGTGTAAGAACTGAATATATATGCGTAAGAACTAAACATATATGCGTAAGAACTGAATATATATGCGTAAGAACTGAATATATGCCTAAGAACTGAAAATATATGCGTAAGAACGGAATATATATGCGTAAGAACTGAATATATTCGTAAGAATGAATATATATGCGTTAAAACGGAATATTTATGCATAAGAACGGAAAATATATGCGTCAGAACTGAATATATATGTGTAAGAACTGAATATATATATGCGTCGGAACTGAATATATATTTTTAAGAACTGAATATATATGTGTAAGAACAAAATATATATGTGTAAGAACTGAATATATATGTGCAAGAACTGACAATATATGTGTAAGAACTGAATATATATGTGTAAGAACTGAATATATATGTGTAAGAAATGAACATATATGCGTCAGAACTGAATTTATATGTGTAAGAACTGAATATATATGTGTAAGAACTGAATATATATGTGTAAGAACTGAATATATATGCGTACGAACTGAATATATATGCGTAAGAACTGAATATATAGCGCAAGAACTGAATATATATGTGTTAGAACTGAATATATATGTGAAAGACTGAATATATATTTGTAAGAACTGAATATATATGTGTAAGAACTGAATATATATGTGTAAGAACTGAACATATTTGCGTAAGAACTGAATATATATGTGTAAGAACTGAATATATATGTGTAAGAACTGAATATATATGTGTAAAAACTGAATATATATGTGTAAGAACTGAATATATATGCGTAAGAACTGAACATATATGCGTAAGAACTGAATATATGCTTAAGAACTGAAAATATATGCGTAAGAACAGGAATATGTATGCGTAAGAACTGAATATATATGTGTAAGAACTAAATATATATGTGTAAGGACTGAATATATATGTGTAAGAACTGAATATATATGCGTAAGAACTGAATATTTATGTGTAACAACTGAATATATATGCGTAAGAACTAAATATATATGCGTAAGAACCGAATATATATGTGTAAGAATTGAATATATATGCGAAAGAACTGAATATATATGCGTTAAAACGGAATATATATGTGTAAAAACTGAATATATATGTGTAAGAACTGAATATATATGTGTAAGAACTGAATATATATGCGTAAGAACTGAATATATATGTATAAGACATGAATATATGTGTAAGAACTGAACATATATGCGTAAGAACTGAATATATATGTTTAAGAACTGAATATATATGCGTAAGAACTGAATATATATGTGTAAGAACTGAATATATATGTGTTAGAACTGAATATATATGTGTAAGAACTGAAAATATATGCGTAAGAACTGAATATATATGTGTAAGAACTGAATATATATGTGTTAGAACTGAATATATATGTGTAAGAACTGAACATATATGCGTAAGAACTGAATATATATGCGTAAGAACTGAATATATATGTGTAAGAACTGAATATATATGCGTAAGAACTGAACATATATGTGTAAGAACTGAACATATATGCGTAAGAACTGAATATATATGCGTAAGAACTGAAAATATATGTGTAAGAACTGAATATATATGTGTAAGAACTGAATATATATGTGTAAGAACTGAATATATGCGTAGGAACTGAATATATATGCGTAAGAACTGAATATATATGCGTAAGAACTGAATATATATGCGTAAGAACTGAATATATATGCGTAAGAACTGAATATATATGCGTTAGAACTGAATATATATGTGTAAGAACTGAACATATATGCGTAAGAACTGAACATATATGCGTAAGAACTAAATATAGATGCGTAAGAACTGAATATATATGCGTCAGAACTGAATTTATATGTGTAAGAACTGAATATATATGTGTAAGAACTGAATATATATGTTTAAGAACTGAATATATATGCGTACGAACTGAATATATATGCGTAAGAATTGAATATATAGCGTAAGAACTGAATATATATGTGTTAGAACTGAATATATATGAGAAAGAACTGAATATATATTTGTAAGAACTGAATATATATGTGTAAGAACTGAATATATATGTGTAAGAACTGAACATATTTGCGTATGAACTGAATATATATGTGTAAGAACTGAATATATATGTGTAAGAACTGAATATATGTGCGTAAGAATGGAATATATATGCGTAAGAACTGAATATATGCGTAAGAACTGAATATATATGCGTTAAAACGGAATATATATGCGTAAGAACGGAATATATATGCGTAAGAACTGAATATTTATGCGTAAGAACTGAATATATATGCGTAGGAACTGAATATATATGTGTAAGAACTGAATATATATGCGTAAGAACTGAATATATATATGCGTAAGAACAGAATATATATGTGTAAGAATTGAATATATATGCGTAAGTACTGAATATATATGCGTTAAAACGGAATATATATGAGTAAGAACGGAATATATATGTGTAAGAACTGAATGTGTAAGAACTGAATATATATGCATAAGTACTGAATATATATGTGTAAGACATGAATATATGTGTAAGAACTGAATATATATGTATAAGAACTGAATATATATGTTTAAGAACTGAATATATATGTGTAAGAACTGAATATATATGTGTAAGAACTAAACATATATGCGTAAGAACTGAATATATATGTGTAAGAACTGAACATATATGCGTAAGAACTCAATATATGCGTAAGAACTGAAAATATATGCGTAAGAACAGGAATATATATGCGTAAGAACTGAATATATGTGTAAAAACTGAATATATATGTATAAGGACTGAATATATATGTTTAAGAACTGAATATATATGTGTAAACTGAACATATATGCGTAAGTACTGAATATATATGTGTAAGAACTGAATATATATGTGTAAGAACTGAATATATATGCGTAAGAACTGAATATATATATTCGTAAGAACTGAATATATATGCGTAAGAACTGAATATATATGCGTAAGAACTGAATATAAATGTGTTAGAACTGAATATATATGTGTAAGAACTGAATATATATGTGCAAGAACTGAACATATATGTGTAAGAACTGAACATATATGCGTAAGAACTGAATATATATGCGTAAGAACTGAATATATATGCGTAAGAACTGAATATATATGTGTAAGAACTGAATATATATGTGTAAGAACTGAATATATATGCGTAAGAACTGAACATATATGCGTAAGAACTGAATATATATGCGTAAGAACTGAATATATATGTGTAAGAACTGAATATATATGTGTAAGAACTGAATATATATGCGTAAGAACTGAACATATATGCGTAAGAACTGAATATATATGCGTAAGAACTGAATATATGCGTAAGAACTGAAAATATATGCGTTAGAACGGAATATATATGCGTAAGAACTGAATATATGCTTAAGAATGAATATATATGCGTTAAAACGGAATATATATGCATAAGAACGGAAAATATATGCGTCAGAACTGAATATATATGTGTAAGAACTGAATATATTTATGCGTCGGAACTGAATATATATGTATAAGAACTGAATATATATGTGCAAGAACTGAAAATATATGTGTAAGAACTGAATATATATGTGTAAGAACTGAATATATATGTGTAAGAAATGAACATATATGCGTCAGAACTGAATATATATGTGTAAGAACTGAATATATATGTGTAAGAACTCAATATATATGTGTAAGAACTGAATATATATGCGTACGAACTGAATATATATGCGTAAGAATTAAATATATAGCGTAAGAACTGAATATATATGTGTTAGAACTGAATATATATGTGAAAGAACTGAATATATATTTGTAAGAACTGAATATATATGTGTAAGAACTGAATATATATGTGTAAGAACTGAACATATTTGCGTAAGAACTGAATATATATGTGTAAGAACTGAATATATATGTGTAAGAACTGAATATATATGCGTAAGAATGGAATATATATGCGTGAGAACTGAATATATGCGTAAGAACTGAATATATATGCGTTAAAACGGAATATATATGCGTAAGAACGGAATATATATGCGTAAGAACTGAATATATATGTGTAAGAACTGAATATATATGTGCAAGAACTGAATATATGCGTGAGAACTGAATATATGCGTAAGAACTGAACATATATGCGTAAGAACTGAATATATATGC